>CAVNYN010289371.1:0-80903 GCA_963692815.1 Nyctanthes arbor-tristis | reverse complement strand
CCCCCCCCCCCCACAAAAAAAAAAAAAAAAGAGTCCAATCACGTTTAGCAGAAATGGTTTCTAAATGTAAATTCTAAGCTTAGCCAAAAATGATGTGGGCTTTAGTATACCAACAAATGATGTCTTTTCCTTTTGCCATTGTTCTTTAGAACGTGTTGGTGCTGAGGTAGTTGAATGTGCATGTGTTATCGGATTGCCAGAGGTCAAGGTAATTTTTTCTCTGCTTTTGATCGCATCTGATTTTATTGGCTAATTTACTAGTCACTGATATTTATGTTTACTCGTCAACCTGTTATTTATGAATCCAATAGCATTTTCTATTTTCAAGCTTAAAATTGCAACCTTGCATCCTCTATTTTCTGCTGAACTCTACTCCGCATGGCAGACGATACTTTAAAAATTAAAAATAAAAATCTTAGAATCGGTTCAATACCATTCTTGTTTTCACATGTTAAATATTCTTCATTTTTTACTAAGAGAAGTCAGTCTCGCTAATATTCACATATAAGAGTTGTAAATTCATGATGGAAGGTATTGGCATTATTAATATACTTACTACTGAACCTCAATCCCCATATCCCCAAGGGATTCAGTGCCGCACTTGGTAAGATGGTTGATTCAGGGATTAGCCTCATCCCCTTGTGTTTGTCATTTATAATTGAAGTGGGGGAATGAGTTAAATGAAAATTCGCCGGGTCGTTCTCCCTAGATCTATTAAACTTTCACTCAGTATTTCACGTTTTGGTTAAAATTTGTAAGTTTTTCTCAATATCAAAACTTGAATGAAAGACTACCAAGGTGCTTTTTAAGTCTTGATGCATATCGAGGAACTTATTATTCATAAGGGTAGAAAATGTTGAACTTTCTAGGGAACCTGCTTTATTTCTTTAATAATGCAAATTGGCTCAACGTGTGTGTTTGAATTTTATAAGCCAGATCGGAAGAGCGTCGTGTCTATTGTGATTGTGTCCATAATTTTGAAAGATACCTTTATATAGAAAGCTTAGTGTTCCATTCTCTCATCTTACCTAACACCCACTCGCTATTTCATACTGCATGTGTTCTTAACTTTTGCTTTGACCGTGTTTAGCCATGGTCCATGTATTTACTTCCGATCTTCTTCTGTAGGGAAGGTGCAGGTTGAACGGGAAACCACTATACATGCTGGTTGAACCACGGCAATAGAAATGATTGCCTGGTATGTATACATCTCTTTATTTCCTTTGGTGATTGCACTTCTGAGGTAATTTAATAGAAACCAATTCTGATGATGTTGCCTAACTGCCATATTACTTCCCATCAATTTGGTCATCATGTTGTAGATTGGAAAAGAAGTGCTACTTATCTCTAAAAATTATTATGCTGCATTTCTCAACTCATAAATTTTTTTTGTGCACGATTAAAGTCAAAAGTTGAAACGAGTCCTCATGTTCTCTTTGTACATCTTGGAAGAAAATGTTGTATTATATTACTTTTCTGATGAACCGCATGAGAAAGCTCCTTGCTATTCTGGAGCACAAACATTGTAACCATAGGGAGCATTAAGTAGAAAATGACTCTTCATTTAATGCGCCAAGTATTGTCCCTCATCAAAGAACACCCTTCTCGTGCTCTGAAGAGCTTAAGTATTCATGTGACTGGTTGAACATATTACTAGACATAATTTTGTTCTGTACTCATATGGAACTTGTGCACATGTTAGGCCTGTTATGAGAAAACTAGAGTGCACCTCTCTTAGGAAATCATGCTTTGTCCCCCATTACATTTGAATTATGTGACATTCGTGTCCTGTATGAATTCAGTTAATTGATGCATCTCTCCATGTCAACTCTGCTTTTACAGCTGCAGTGTTGCTGTTCTGCATATCTCAATTGACTAACTGATGAAATTGCCCTGACCATCAGACTTCCTGAGCAATACGAGTTGATGTGTAACTTTGATACTTAAAAGTTAACGTAAAGCTCAACTCAAGAGTTTTGCTGCAATTGAGAAGTTATGCGGCAGCCTAGGAACTTGTTCAGAGAAAATAAGGTGTTGCTCCTTAGATTTCCTTCCTGTGCCTTTTTATCCTATTGGATTAGATTTGTCGGAATTGTTGTCTACATTTCAAGTTTATCATGTTGTAACTGTTCCAAGTGGAGCTGATTTATGCTTTTAATATATTTGGAAATGGATCGATGAAATTTCCGCCGATTTATTAAGAACCTCTCTCAGTAGGGTTAAAGCACTCTTGGATTTGTTTCCCCTTATAAATTTGTCAATTTATGTAAGTTGAAACAGACACACATACACACACTCTTCAATTGCATTGTATATTCGAGAAGTTTTCCATGAGAGACTATTTGCTGACAAGTGATTTATTACAGTGACCACTTCAACTGCATTGGGAATGTTGAGCAAGTTTTTAAATATGGTGACCACTTCACGTTGAGAAAATTTCTCTTGAGCATCATGAAATCCTTCACCATGGTCCAAAAAAGAGAGAGAAATAGAGAAGTTGCTTATTTTAGTTGAATCTTTATGAAAATAGATGTAGGAAAAAAAGGGGAGGAAAAGTGAAAAATATGAGAGATATAGATAGAAATTCAAAAATAGTGATAAAATAGTAGTGGTAAAGTCTTGAATGAATATCTAAATTTAGACTTTACACTAGATACGAGGGAGGAAAAGTGAGGAATAAGCTGTGTAAATGAGAGAAAAGTGATTAAAAAAAAAGAAATTAAAATAAAATAAGAAACATTTGGGGCCGTTCAAAATTTTTGTGTGTATCTCTCTCCTGCAAGACTTCCACCAAGGATTGGACGCATTGGAGATGAGTACTAAAAACTTGAGTAAACGCACGTGTATTTAAAAATACTAATTTAACAATAAAGTGGGCCCATTGAATTTATATGTTGATCCTTAATTTCACCAAGAAAGATAGACTAGATACTCAAGGAGATTGGAGTACTAGAGAAATTTTTATTTTTGGCAAACAGTATAGAAATTTGTTGCTTAATGTTATCAAAGGAAGAAATAAGTTGTTTAATCGGATTTTTTCCTCTTTATTACCGAAATGTCATTAACTCTATTTGACGTGTGCTCTTCCGATCTCTTTTTATGTGCGTAAATTCATAAGTGTACACAAATTTTATACAGACTGAATGTATAAATAACACTTCTTTATAAACACAACTAACAATTATAACAAAGGGAAATATATGAGATTCGAATAAGTGTCCAGTGATTAAAGTATTCACGTTCCAGAGTCGAGGTCCTAGGTTCGAATCCCATCCTCCCAACCTCTATTATCCCTCCCCTCCCCTTGTCCCCCTTGTAAAAAAAAAAAAAACAAAGGGAAATATATTCATACTATTTTTTTTATAGTTACACCACATATTTATTATTTTGAAGGCCCTCAATCTTTATAACTTATAAAATTAGAGTATAAAGAAATATTATTGATTTTTTTCTAAACGTCTTTTAATTTTTATATCTTGTTTTTTAATGATAGTTATAACTATACAAGAAATTTCATTTGTATGTCTTAAAAATATGTAATTTTATTTTTACAGATTTTTTTTCTTATTAAAAATATTTAAGTTGTTCTCACACCGAAATTATTAGATGGAAATCATTATTAGATATAATATATGATAGTCAATAAAAGATTAAGAAAAGAATTCGATGAAGAAAAAGTTAGTGACTTAATCTAAAAACTTAAAAAGATGAAATATACTGAATATAATTAGTATATGATATATTTAGTAAAAAGTGTAGTGTGAATGTAACTCCCGCATGGAAATTGTAATGCAAAATTGTGTTTGAGGAGTAAGTATGGTCAATTATAGAAGGAGGAGGACAAGATTGTAATGCGAGCCAAAGTTTGCGGACGGAAATTTTAATTTACTCAATTTGAAAAACTATAACGGCACCCCCATTTCGGAGATATATCTGTTCAGCCCAAACAAGGGAAACTGTTAATCCACGCGTCTCTTGGTCACGTGTGTAGCGCACCACCGCCTCTCTGCCACCGCATTACCATTATAAATATTCATCAGAACCGGACGGTGACCCAAAAGCAAAGAGCGGACCGAAAAGTGTCCCCCAAGAAAAGATTGGAATTTCAAAGGTTTCGTCCAAAATCCTAACCCTAATTCCTACTGGATGTCCATTTGATTCGATTTGAATTCTGATTTGAAAAAAGGAACGGAAAGAAGGGAAACTGGACAGAGAGATTCCAAAATCGATCTATCCGTCTCATATTTGAATAAAAGTTAAAAATGTCTGCGGTAGTGTGCGGGAAGAGATCGTTCTTCGAAGAGATACCAACACCATCGTCGCCGGTGTCGGGGTCCCCTCCGGTGTCAAGAAACTTCGTTGCTCTTCCGCCACCTCACCGGTTCGGTTCCGATCTCACCGAATCTTATCGATCAGCTAAAGGCTTTGTTTCCTGATGTGGAAAATGAGGTTAGTTATTTTATTTGTATTTTTATTGTTCAACTCTTCGTGTTCCCATTTAGACTATGTATGTATATGGTGATTATAACGATGCATTTCTAAGAAAAAAGGAAAAATTTCTTCCCTGTTTCTCCTGACCGATAGGGTTTAACGAAATTCCTTACGAATTATATACTTGAGGTTGATAAACAAGTCCGGGTTATGTTTCTGTGAATATTCAAGTTTATATAGTGGTTTTAATGATCGAATGTTCACTCCCCACCCCAAAATTTTTGAAAAACATTTTGTTGCCTACATAGATTGGTGGGATTAGGGTTCATAATCTTGATGCCACAAATGTATAAAGCTAAAATTAATGCAGAAACGGTAAATGTGAAACCGAATTAGACATCTTTTCTTGATTTCCTTGGCATTATCAATGCAAGAAAGACATTTGACTGTTTCTGCATTATTGGAATAGGATGATCACCTTGCATGGGTAGAGAGCAGGTTTCTCAAACTATCAGGAAATCCTCTAACGTCCTTTGTTATGATCAGTATTTTATTATCGCTTACATTCCATCTGTTTCCAACCGTAACAAAATCTATGACCGTAGTTGTTTGGAGTTTAGACAAATAAGCTCTGATTATTACCAAAAACGATTTGCAGCTTCTGAAGAAAGCTTTGGAAGAATCTGGAAATGATCTAGACGTTGCTGTCGAGACCCTGCAGGGGCTACATCTTGGATATGCAGTTGGCAATTCGGCTTCAGCTACAGAAGTAAATGCAGGCCTGGAGCAAGGTATGTATTTATATTGCGTGGGCCAAATAAGAGGTGGTAATTGGAAAGTTTACAGGTTCACTCTGCCAAGTGGTTCTTTCCTGTTGCGTGGACTCCAACATTAGTTTCATTTTGCACTTCTTTCTTGAAATTTTTTTGATATCCATGCATTTATTATTATTATTATTATTATTATTAATCTGTTTGGTTTCCCATTATAATTGATATCCCATTTATTCCCAATTTTCTATACAAGTAATGATTAAATTCCAATTGAGTTCAAATGAATTTACTAAAACGCCCCTATTTTTTAAATAGAATCCCAATTTTCTAACGCAAATTGGGGGCGTTTTTGTAAATCTATTTATTCCAAGCATTATTTGCATAGAAAATTGGGATAAATCGGATCACCAATGATAATACGAAACCAAATGGACGCTATTGTTATTATTATTATTGCAAATCTATTATGTTTTCTTCGGCGTGTACTGATTAACATGCTTTAATCGCATGAATAAGATATATTATTGATTGCCGCACAAGGTTCACTGTGCCTGTGTTGCAATTGGTAATGCTAACTTGAGTTTTACCTTTATATGATATGAATTCTTTAGGAGCATGGCTTCTCCCAGACAAGATTACTATAGATGGAAATAGTAAAGGCCTGTATGATTTTGAATTTTTGAGAATTGACCTTGTGAAAAGTGATTTTTTGGGAGAATGAGTGGTTTAAAAGGAAAAGTTACAAATCTACATGTAATATTGTTTTAATGGGTGGTGGTTGGAAATGAGTTTGAGTGAAAATTGATTTTGGGAAAATTAATTCCATATGGGCACTCTAAATCTAGAACAACTTTGTGAGTTGTGACAGTGTTTGAGTGAAGTAACATACCATGAGATCAAAAGTGAGAATGTGTAAATACCGGTATAAGTTTCTACTTGAAATAAATAAAAATATGTTCCCCGTAGAATATGAATTACTACCTACTCATTTTACAAAATTTAAGAAAGGGCATGCTTATGGTCTATAGTACTATTTCACTTGGTTGGACATAGATTCAACATTGATTTCTCTGCATTTGTTTTTCTCCCAAGAGAGTTTTCATACGATTAAAAATATTTCCATTACAAAAACTGCACATTTTTATTGATTGGCAATAGTGATGAATTTTTCGCTGTTCGCACCTTGAACTTGCTTAACAGGTTCAGCATCAACTGTGAGCGATGCAGTTTTTGTAGATGATCCTCAATTCAGCAAGAACCTGCCTGCGGATGGTTCAGAATGGGTTGAGTTGCTTGTAAAGGAGATGATGAGAGCCACTAGCATAGATGATGCTAGATTCCGAGCCACAAGAGTGTTGGAGAGTTTGGAGAAATCCATCAGTGCCACGGTTGGTGCTGAAGCAGCTCAAAATTTTCAAAAGGTTGGTATTAATTGCTAAATTTAGTATGTCTGTGTTGCTTTTAGATAATAAATGTCGCTTGGTTTTTATGTAATTGTTGATGGGATTCTTTATCCACACATTTAAGAGAACTGGGTTTTCTGATGGTGTTAACATATATAACCCGTTGTTGATTTGATTTATTTATGGTACCATAGTTTTTATTGTACTGGACAGTTTTGGAGAAGAAAGAGAATAGGTTAAAATCTTGTTTGTTATACTGTTGTTCTATATTATTATATACTGTGTACCGGAGGTTAAAATCTTTTTTGTTATACTGTTGTCCTATTTCATTATATACTGTGTATCACCCAATGTGTACCGTACATGTGCTAAGTATATGCCCAATCAAAGGTCTTGTGTTTCCACTCAAGGCTGGCTTCTTTATTGATCCCATTGTGATAGTGGTGTGGAAAGATATATTTAGATTATATTGTTTGCAAATATTGTCAGGAAAAACAAGTTAATGATGTTGCTATTAATTTTGTATAGAAGATGTTTTGATGTTGCCATTAGTTTTGTATAGAAGATGTTTTTAGATAATGTTTACAAATGTAATTGGTAAGAGAAACAAGTTGATGATCCTGTTATTGATTTTATCAGGATTGCTTTCTTAAATTTTTGGGTGGACTGTAATGAGGATCCTCGCTGATATAAAGGCTGTTTTTAATTTATTTTTCTTTTTGTACATACAGGAGAACACAATGCTGAAGGAACAAATTGAAGCGTTTCTTCGGGATAATACCATTCTCAAACGTGCTGTTTCTATCCAGCATGAACGTCAAAAGGAGATTGATGACAAGAACCAAGAGGTTCAGCATTTGAAGCAGTTGGTGGCTCAATACCAGGAACAGATAAGAACCCTTGAGGTGAATACTATAAAACTTCATAAATCTTTCACATAGGGAAAATTGAACATATTCTTCGAGAGCTAATTGAACTTTTAATTTGTTGAGGTAACTTTCTTCTCCCAAACATTTTTGGCTAAGCTTGAAAGTCTACTCCTTTTATGATGTGCTCTTCCGATCTCAAGAAGGCTGAGCTATGAAAAGGTGTTATCCAACCAAATCTGAATCCCTGAATTTGTTGTTCTTGCAGGTGAATAACTATGCCTTGACATTGCATTTGCAGCAAGCTCAACAGAGCAACTCAATGCCTGGACGCTTTCATCCAGATGTATTCTAGTAAAGAATGGAAATTAGCTACATGTAGCCGAAGTTAGACGTATAAATGGCTTTCCATATTGATGCATAATTAAATATATATCTACAAACATAAAAGCAATTTAAGATGAGCCGTTCCCCTTTGGTGATAAGTCCCCCTGTTATTGAACTCTTGATCCTGTCGAAAAGTTGAAATCCTAAATTCTTTTGTTTGCCATTTATTTTGCCTTTGGAATTTTATGGCTTGGGTGCTGGAGTGCTCGTATTTGTCTGAGGTACAACTTGTGCACCAATGCAGTTGGGTTAAAATGTAGTAGTTTTTCCCCTTAATATAAATGAATGAATGTACTGAATGGTGGTTCAAAGTAGTAGTTAATCTTTCAATCTGACGTGGTAACTACAACGGATGTCCATGTGTAAAAATATCTAAAATATCTCTCGTCTGTTAATGGCAAACGTGAAACAACTGTGTGGAAATCAGATTGATGATAATAATTTTTCTCTTTGTAGGAAAGTTTCTTTTTATTTGTTCTTTCTTTTTCTTTCTTTTTTCTTTTTTTTTTTTATTATTACTGGGAATATTCTTTCTTTTCGGAAGTTAAAAATTACTGACATTTGGAACTTCTCAGTTTTCAAAAGAAAAATAATGATGTGATAGTTTGTGATCTAATTTTTTTTTTTTGGAAAAATGATCTAATTTTTAAGACACCGTCGGTTTTTTATTATTGTCAAACACATTTTGGAACTCAACCTTTGAAAGGGGTAAATTGGAATGGTAAATTGTTGGGGAAGGAAAATCACATTGACTTTAGAAATGTTCAGTTGTGGCGGAAGGTGTATAAACATTTTTCTATTAGACACTTTTGTTGCACACTTTTCTATTGAGTCAGATCAGACTCTGTAAATGGAACATGACTATCAATAGAAAAGTCACGTCACATGTTACACGCTTCGTAGTTGTTTTTTTATTGACAGTTGGGTTTTATACACAAAATCTAATTTGACTTAATCGAAATCAGCAAGAGTCCTAGAACAATTGTTTCATTTTCCCATCTTTTGACTATACCATCAATCAGTGAATAATATTATTTATCTGGATAGATCATTTGCTCATCGATTGCCAAATAAATTAATACTTTTATGTATTTATACATTCCCATCTATTTCTCAATATAGTGGAGACAAGTCTTCATAAATAGCTACAGTCATCAAAATTTGACGTGCAACCCAATGACACATCATCAATTTTACAACGCGTCCCCAAAACAAGCTTTTATATCATCTTTATGGACAACATTTTCAAGCATTTGTTTTTCACATAAAATGGGTTAAATTGTATTTCTAATAAATTCTTTCCATTTTCATCTGTATGTTTTTAAGTACTATAAAATAAGGGGCTTGTTTTCCGTAAATTTGAAATTTATACGGAAAATAATTAAATCAAACACAAATCTTTAGATTCTCAAAGAATTATTATATCCCTGACCTCAATGTTATTATACTACTATTTAGTAGTTGTTTGATTCTCATTATTACAATTGAATTATAATGAGGGGGTGAAATGAGTGATATAAACTTAATGGATGTTTAAAATTTATGGTAATAAATGAGTAGTTGTTAAATATGTGGTAAGTGAAATTATAATATATTTTGAAAAAGAGAATCAAACACCCTCTTAAAGTTTGTTGTTTAGAGGCACCAACCTAAAAAAAATAAAGAAATTACAAAAATGAAATATTACTTTTAATAGTTGCGGACCTTGTTGTAAATTCTGACCTTCCTTTCGCTCCAAATTTTTCCGTTATTAGGAGGAAATTTTCATTCCATTCCCCGCGCCTTCTCCCTTACCGCCGGCGAAGCCTTCATTCAAACGCTTTTCCGTTATTAGGAGGAAATTTTCACCCATTCCCCGCGCCTTCTCTCTTTACCGCCGGCGAACCTTCATTCAAACGCCAACCGATAACCCTAACCTTGTTTCGATTTTCCTCTTCAATCGGTAATCAATTGTTTTAAGTAATAATTTCCAATCAATATGGTGCTTGCGCAGTTAGGTGGAAGCATATCCCGTGCTTTGCATCAGATGAACAATGCCACGAACGTCGATCAAAAAGTGTTTAACGAGTGTCTCAACATATCGCTCGCGCATTACTTCAGGCTGATGTCCAGGTCAAGCTTGTAAGCGATATGCAGATCAATATTAAATGAATTGTTAATCTCGATGACCTTGCGGCTGGTATCAACAAGCGCAAAATTATCCAACAGGTATACTTCTTTGTTTGTGAAGGACATAGGTAGGGTTCTTCAATAGAATCTGAACAATATGATGGGTGTAATGATTCTACTCACATTCCTAATTCCACATTTTAGAAGAAACTCCTGTTTCAGCTTTTCTATTCTTTGTAGGATAATAATGTGTTTAGTATAACTACCACCGTCAACTGGAGGTTTTGAAGTTCTCTTATGTAAAGAAAGGAAGAAACAAGATCTTGTTTCAGGTGAAATATCAAATATTTGTTGAATTCGGTTTTCTAATTGAGTCTTTTAGTTCTCTCTATCTCTATGATTTTTGTTAGCTAATGTTTTTGTGATCCCTTCAATCCTTGTGAGTGA
Organism: Nyctanthes arbor-tristis; assembly: GCA_963692815.1. Taxonomy (NCBI): domain Eukaryota; kingdom Viridiplantae; phylum Streptophyta; class Magnoliopsida; order Lamiales; family Oleaceae; genus Nyctanthes; species Nyctanthes arbor-tristis. The sequence continues at coordinate 70,487 of CAVNYN010289371.1, read as the reverse complement.
TTAGTTTTTCCTCTCCATTTGAGGGGTTATATAATGATGCAACTTTTGGTTCTCTTGTTATCTAATGTATACTCTCTGATATATTTTGGATCAAATGAAGATCAATCTGCATCTTGGTTTCTCATATTCTACTTCTATGTTTTCATAAGTTATAAGAAGTCTTCTCTCTTATAGGCTATATTTGATGAGCTATGCAAGATTTTGGATCCAGGGCGGCTTGCATTCACTCCAAAGAAGGGATACCGACAGTTGTCGTGTTTGTAGGTTTGCAAGGTATGTTAATATCCTAGTTGCGTACATGTTTTGGAAGCCTAGGTTGTTCTTCTTGAGCAGAGAAGTCTATGATCATGTTGAATAGTTATTCAAGAGTTGATAGTCATATAATTGACTGACTGGATCCGTCAAATGTTAATCTGTTGGATTACCAATGCCCATCAATATGAATACTTAACTGTTGAGTGCTTTTATTGTTTCCTTAAAGCAGTAGATGTTCTTATTTATCTTTCTTAATTATAGGGTCTGGAAAAACGACAACGTGTACAAAATATGCATACCACCACCAGAAGAAGGGCTCGAAACCAGCTCTTGTATGTGCTGATACATTCAGAGCAGATGCTTTTGACCAGTTGAAGCAGATCGCAACTAAATCTAAAATTCCTTTCTATGGAAGGTGATTTGTTTTTCCCGATAATTTTTCCTTAAACTGACAAACCTGAATGCAACAAACACTAAAATTCCTTTATATGGAAGGTGACTTGTTTTCCTGATCTACTTCCCTGAACAGGAAAAACTTGATTTTGTTGTTATATTAGGGTATTGTGAGGTGTGTATATTCTGGCTCACAGTTACAAAAGCTCCATGACGTGTGCTCTTCCGATCTGACGGGAAGACTATGAAAAGAAGCGTAAGAAAAAAGAGAGGGAAAAGTGAAAAAGAAAAGAGAGATGGATAGAAATTCAAAAATGAAGATAAAATAGTAATGGAGAAGGTGGAGGGTCGTGGAGGGTGTGATTTTAGACCTGGCACGTGACGCGATGAAGAAAAAGTAAGGAAAATTGGTGTAAATGAGATAGAAGCGATTAAAAGAAAAACAAAATTAAAAAGGAGATCGGAAGACATGTGGGACCAACTAATTTTTTTGTTTCTACCTCTATCTTAAATGGACCATGGGCAAAGACTGGCATTGGAGGACTGTGTACAGGTATTCACCTCCTTTATGTAATGCTTTATGTAATGACTATTGACTAGAAACTTAGTGTAAGAACCAAGATGTAGGCATGTAGGAAGTAAAAACTTGCTAGATCACAGCTCCAACTGAAACACTTTGCTTGATCATAAGCAGCTTGACCAATACTGTTATCCATAACAAATATAACTAGATCGGGTCTCCGTAGAATAAAAAATAGGAAATCAGTATTTAATGTCTAAACATGAAATAAGGTGAGAGAAAGAACACAGCAAAACATACTGTAGCTTCAGAAATTTGAAGCCTCTCTTCAAAAAGAGCCGCTTCCTGTTTGTGGCGCCCACTGGTATCAACAATTATGAGATCGCAGTCCTCTTTCTTAGATCTTTCAACACCGTCAACAGCAATTGTCACGGGATCCAACTCTGTGTCGCTGATCAAATTATAAAATATCAAACTGAATACAAAATAATGCAAACATAAAATGTTTTTATGATAAGCAATTTGTCAAATGAAAATTTTCTAGCACTTCTGGGAGGTGCCATTAATTTTCTAGCAATCCATCCATAAAATTACTACTTTGATCAAATTCAAATATTTAAATCCATAGAACTAAATAATATAGTCAGATCTTAGTAACATAAATCGCCTTATCCTGTTCTTTCTTTCCATGAAACCTCTTCAGTCTTCAAACCTAGTCTATACTAATCGATTTAATTATGGCTTTGAAATTTGTAGACCAAGAGTTCAAACAATGAAAGCATTATATTTATTTTTTCTTATTTTTTTCCAGACTTATTGAAATGTTCTTTTCCCGATTATTATTATTTTTTCCCTTTTGGGTTTATCAATATTCGCTGTGCAATATGTAGGTTCAAGATATATGGTCTCAATTTGGAGTCAAACTGTTAGCATAGCTGAAGGATAGCGTTTATCAAGATTTTACATGGAGGCTGCATGGTGTTTTACAGGCTTGGCAGAATAGGTCTTGATAAATTTCGAGTATTGAACAAAATTTTCCAGAGAACAGCCTAAAACCAAATGTTGCATTGTTCTTTGAGAGAAGCCCTAATCACTATCTTGAATTAAGAAAGAAATGGAAGCACAGAAATATCTCCAAGTGCTTAGAAAATTTGAAGATTTATTTAATATAAAGAAAACTAAGCAAGTCAAGTACCATGATTTATAGAGGTAAAGAACTATAAGTTGCCCATGTAATTATTTTTTGAACAATGAAACTTTTTCCTCAAAGATTTTTCTATTTCCAAATGATAAAAAATGAAATTTATCTTAATGTGTAAAGTAGATTATGCCAAGGATAGATAAGAAGCATTACAACATACGGTGTTCTTGAAACCATTTCTTGATTATTCTTTTTCCATAATGCAGAGTTGCAGCAACGAGAAGTCCAGTTATATTCATTGGAACTGGTGAGCATATGGATGAATTCGAAGTATTTGACGCCAAACCATTCGTGAGCCGACTTTTAGGCTTGCATCCTTTTCCATTGTTACAACATCTTCATCTCTAGTGTTATCTATGCAATAATTTAAATTCCAATTTTTTAGGCATCAGGGACTTGTCTGGATTGATGGACAAAATTCATGATGTTATGCCGATATCTCAGTATGATTATAAAAAAGAAAGTGTACTTTGAGGACTATGTTTGAGTGTGTTCTTGGTATACTTCAAAATCAAATGGGTTCTATTTCCCAGGTTTGTTGCTTGCCCGTCTTATTTTATGCACTACTACATACTGCTTAACTTTGTGGTTTGTCAATTCTTTTTTATGATGCTGTTTAATGGTTTTATGCAGCTCCTTCTCTCCTTCCTCACATATTCTTTTATTTCTTACTTATCTGAATATGTGGATTTCAACTTTGATGATCTCTGCAAGACTTCAGTCCCAGTTGTGTGTGCAACTTTTGGCAGTTCATAGAAATTCTTATGCTTCTGTAGTTTCTTAATATGCTACTTTTGTCATTATAACTTTATCTTGCTACCCAAGCAATTGCCCATAGTTGCATTTTCAGGTTCTAGCTTTGTGTGAGATTGTTAAATCTCACTTGCCTGATGTTATTTTTCTATTTGAAACAACTACTTATGCTGCTAGAATAGAATGGTTAAGGGTGAAGATTGGCTTTGGTGGCTCTTTGGCGGTGGACAGAGTAGGTAGAGGGGGTGGTATAGCCGTGCTGTGGCATAAAAACTATGAATGCTCAGTTGTTGGGTTTTCTAGGCATCATATTGATGTAGAGATTATTGATACTGAGAGAGGGCTTTCGAGACTCAGTGGTTTATATGGCTATCTGGAGAGGCATTGTAGGAGGGATTCTTGGAATCTTCTCAGAATCCCAGACAGCTCCGATAGTCATCTACTTTGCCATGGAGCTGTATCGGTGACTTTAACGACTTGCTCAACTCAACTGATAAGAAAGCCATGCCCAGCATCCTGAGTATCTATTAAGGGGCTTTAGAGAGGTTTTACTGATTGTGGACTCATGGAGCTTCCTCTTGTTGGATACCCGTTTACCTGGGAAAGGGGCAGAGGCACCAATGACTGGGTTGAGGAATGACTAGATAGAGCTTTAGTTTCGAGCAGCTGGAACCAGGCCTTCCCTAATGCACGACTCTTTAATCTCATTGCTTCAGTCTCTGATCACTCACCAATTTTGCTTGAAACTGAGGTGGGTCAATGTGCATGAAGGAAGTACCGATTTAGAGTTGAGAATTCATGATTTGCTGATCCGGATTTCAAACCCACAGTGCTTGAATCTTTGGCCTCTAATAATTCTCATGATTTGTTGGCACGACTGGCAACCTGTTCTCAAGTCATGAATTCATGGGGCAGGAGTAACAGGAGGTTTTTTACTGATAGAATTGTTAGAATTGAAATCCTCAAATCTGAGATAAATGGGCTACGGCGGAACTCAGACCATGCTGCAGGTGGGAGGTTGGTTAACAAAAAAACTGAACTGGGGGAGCTTCTGGCTCAAGCAAAAGTATATTGGCGTCAGAGGCCAAAAGTTTTCTGGCTAAAAGGTGGTGACTCTAATACTAAATTCTTTCATGCAAATGCTACTAGAAGGCTAACAGGATACATAAGTTGCAAGATCAGTTTGGGAGATGGCATGAAGATTTTGAAGGTATATTTTCAGTTAAGGACTATTTCCAGAATCTGTTTGATGAGAACTCCGGCAACTCTTCTCTAGCACTTGATTGTATTGAGGTGCGAGTAACTGCAAGCCAGAATGCGATGCTACTTGCTCCTTTTACTCTTGATGAATTCAAGCAAGCTATTTTCCAAATGCATCCTGATAAGCCCTCGGGTCCAGATGGACTGAATGTTGCTTTCTACCAGAAGCTATGGCCTTATCTTGGAAAGGATATCTTCAATTCATGCATGCAATGGCTTTCTAGTAAGGAATTCCCAAACTCTCTCAATGATACCTTGATTGTACTAATCCCTAAATGTGAAAATCCTGTGTCTATAAAGGACTTTCTGCCTATTTCATTGTGCAACGTCTTATATAAAATTGTGGCTAAGGTGCTTGCTGATAGATTGAAGGAGGTTCTCCCGATCCTGATTTCTAAATCTCAGTCAGCTTTTGTCCTGGGTTGGGCTATAACGGATAGTGTAGTGGTGGCTTTTGAACTCATTCATTATATGAAAAAGAAGACTAAAGGAAGGACAGGTGAAGTGGCACTAAAAATTGACATTAGTAAGGCATATGATAGAATTTGCTGGGCCCTCTTGAGGAATGTCATGACTAAAATGGGTTTCGCTGAGCATTGGATAGACCTCACATTATGTTGTGTGTTTCAACTGTGTCATATTCTGTTTCAGTGAATCAGGAAGAGGTTGGACCTATTTGTCCTAAGAGGGGTTTGCATCAAGGAGACCCCTCTTTCCGTACCTGTTCATCATCTGTGCTGAATGCTTATCTATGCTCATTCAAAATGCAGAATTACGGTGTCAACTCCACAGTTGTAAAATTGGTAGAATGGCTCCTAAAATTTCCATTTATTTTTTGCAGACAATAGCTTTTTCTTTAGAGCTTCACACGAGGAAGGAGTTGTTATGAAGCGAATCTTGCGAATTTATGAAGATGCCTCGGGTCAGGCTATTAATTTTGAGAAATCTGGGATCTTCTTCAGCTCCATTGTACCACAACATGTTCCTAATAGCCTCTCTATTTGCTGGGGGTAACATCTCCTCTTAACACCGGAAGATATCTGGGCTTGCCTTCACTCATAGGGAAGCTTTTTGAGGGAAAGACTGGAAAAGAATTAATTGGTTCAGTTGGGATAAACTTTGTGTGGGGAAAGACTATGGTGGATTAGGTTTTAGAAATCTTCAAGACTTCAATCTTGCAATGCTTGGTAAGATGGGTTGGAAGCTTATCTCAGAGCCGGATGCTTTGGTTTCTCAGTTTTTAAAAGCTAAATATTACCGTAGGGGAGAATTTTTAACTGCTAGTTGGGCCATTATCCAAGTTTCACTTGGAGAAGCATCTGGAACTCTCGAGCACTGCTGGATAGAGGCTGTAGATGGCGTGTGGGAGATGGGAGGAGCATCAACGTCTGGCAGGATTCAGGGTTAAACGATGCCACCGGTTATAGAATTGAAACTCCGACCATACCTGAACTCAATGACCTTACTGTAAATGATCTATTAATCCCAGGCCTGCAAGAATGGGATATGGAGTTCATTGAAGATTCATTTAGTAGTAGAGATGTCGTAGTAATTCTGAGAATTCCGTTCCCGCAAAACGATGTGCATGTGTGCATTACAGTAGAGATGGGTTTTACTCCGTTAAAGCTGTCTATCAAGTTGCTATTGACATCAGTGGAGTATATCAACAACTTCAAGTTACAGGGGACTGGGATAATGTGTGGCGAATTGTAGTTCCACCTAAAGTACAGAACTTTGTGTGGTGTGCTTGTCGCAATTGTCTTCCAACCAGGGAGAATTTACAAGTATGTGGCCTTCAAATTGATATTATTAGTCAGTGTGTGCTCTGTGGAGGCGAGGTTGAGAATCCAGTACATACTTTCCTCCTTTGTGGCTACGCTCAACAATGCTGGAGCTTCATGGGCCACAACCTGATGGTGCATGGTTTTTCTGATTTTCAAACTTGGTTCTTTCATATGGTTTGAGTAAGTGAGTCTCCCGTATTCCAAAAGGTTTGTATGGTTCTATGGAATATATGGAGGCAGAGGAATGCGGCGCAGTAGTCACAACATAAGCTTCAACCTTCCCAGCTTGTTATTAGCAGCCTAAATTTCTTAACTGAATAGTGCATTGCAAAGGCTGGAGATCGGTGTGGTAAGAAAGAGACTATTCCAGTGAACAATGCTACAGCTTGGGATAAGCCACCAACTGAGAAGATAAGTGTAATGTGGACGCTGCCATCTTTAGGGAACAAGGATCCGTTGGGATTGGTATCATTTTCAGAGATGATGCGGGTGAGATGTGCAACTAAAATTTTTAATGGCAAGTATACAGCAAGAGAGGGCGAGGCGTTGGGGTTACGGGAAGCCCTCATATGGACTTTGGAGTTGGGGCTTAATGCGGTGGTGTTTGAGACTGATGCTAAGAGTGTGGTGGATGCATTATGCACCAGCAATGTTGATAATTCTGAGTTTAATTTGCTGATCCAAGATTGCTGAAGACCAATGCAATGAGGAAGGACTTTTCCCATCTCTTTCGCTAGGAGACAAGCTAATGAATGTGCACACCGTGTAGCTAGAATTTCTTGCTTTTATGGCTGTTTTTCTGTTTGGATGGAGCCTCCATCTTTCCTTGAAACTCCTCTTTTGTATGATACTCTACTGGTTGATATATGATATATGAATCCATTGCGTAAAAAAAAAAAAATGCAGAAAAGAAAGAAAGATTATTCACATGATTCATGAATTAGTGATTTATTTTTATGGTTCTACTTTTCTATAACTTCAAACTAAGACGTTTCAGTTTTAGATTCTTTTACTTTCTACATTTTCCTGTGGGAAAAGGAAAGGCATATATTTCAGCATCCTCTCTGACTCTGTTATTGCATGCTTGTTTCTTTTAATGCAAGTTTGGTTCTTTAATGGTGTGTATAGTACTTTGGTTCATGATGCACATTATATACTTGTAAAGGACCAAAGTAGTAAGTGATGAGGATGTGGCCTTGCTTTATAACCTTTAATCTCATTTACTTTCTGGTCTTCGAGGTACTTTGAAGAAGTCATTTAAATTTCCCCAAAGTACCTTTTTAATGGATGAGCTATTGCATGATTTAAGGAGAGTCGTTGCGTTACCCAAGGAAATTAGTGGGAGGTATGGGGCGGAGGTGTCTGTTTATTTTAAATTATTTTATTTTTAATTTTCGAAATGAGAAGAAAAGGGTTAATTAGGTAATTCAGGTAGTTTGGGGGTCTCATTGTAACAATCAGGAAATGATTGCCCCTTTTGAAAAATCAGGTATCCCCCGCCCCCTCCCCCAAAAACTCGCCCAATCGTGCTGCAATCGGCCGGCGGCGCCCCACCGGTCGACTCCCCCCATCAACGCGACGCCAACCCCAGCCATCTCAGCCGCTGCTGGCAGCTCTGGAACGGCCGATGGCAAAAACTAGTATTTCCCCCTTTCTCACAGTCGCGAAATCGAGTTTACTGGAGAACTGGTGCGTGGCAGCGGATCTATTAACAAAACTAGACAACAATGGGGCGTTCCGTGGCGGAGGTTGCCGATCTACCAACCAAACAGCTGGGAAAGGATGGCCAAGGCATGGAAGAGGCCATTGGGTGGGTCTGAGGTCGCGGTGGCAGCGGTTGGTGGTCGCGGTGGCAGTGGTGGTGGTCTCGGGGGGTCATGGTGGGAGATTGGTAGTGACTCGCTTTGTGTTGGTTGTGTTGGTGTGACTCAGTTGTTCCGCCGAGTTATGATGGTTGTGTTGTACACTCAATTGTTCCGTCGAGTTGTTGTGTTGTCGTGATCGTGTTTTCCGGCGTGTTGTGTTTATTGTGACTGTGTGTTCCGGCGAAATATTTTTGTTATGACTCGGTGTTTTGGCGAGTTGTTTTTGTTGTGACTCGGTGTTTTAAAGTTGTGTTTGATTTGTTTTCGTGAGTTGTTTTTGTTGTGACTCGTGTTTTGAAGTTGTGTATGATTTGTTTTGGCGAGTCGTTTTTGTTGCGACTTGGTGTTTTGAAGTTGTTTTTGTTGTGACTCAACATTTAGGCGACTTGTTTTTGCTGTGACTCGGTGTTTGACGACTTGTTTTGATGTGAGTCGGTGTTTTGGCGAATTGTGATTGTTGTGTTGAAAAACACTTGAAACACCTGATTTTTCAAAAAAAAAAAAAACCTTTATGTACCTTAATTTTAAAAAGTGTGTAAAAAACCTTTGTATTTTTCAAGTTATCCCCGAAGAAAATTGAGATTGGCTTTAGCTAAGATGTAGATGAGTAGAGAGAGCTTTGGCTCCCCAAAATCAAGTTGATAGATCGGAAGAGCACGTCTTCTGATCCTCCAATTCATTTTGAGCAAGCTGACTAGCTGCTTCTGTTGATCTTACATATGAAGAGTCTCAACCCCCGCCCCACCCCACCCCACCCCACCCCAACCCACCAAAAAAGCCCCCAACAAAAATAGAAGGGGAAAAAAGAGTGAAATAGACATTTTATCCATTCTCAAGTGAAAAGAAGGCTATTTGGACAAACCCCCCTGTCCCCAGGAAAAATAAAAGATGATCATGATGAATATTCTTGATCTTGCCCGCACATGCACTAGCACTCACAAAGTTGCACCTGGTGCTTCATTGTGGTTATATTACTCAGATCCTTGTTTCTCTGTAGTTTTTCTCAATGAATCCAGGGTTTAGCGAAGAGTTGATGTCAGAAGGCAATGAAAGGTAAAGGTAGGCTAAGCAACAAAGATATGTGACAATGATGGATTCAATGACTAATGAAGGCAAGTCTACAATGGTGGGGGTGGGTTTTTTCCTGTTTTTAATTTTTTATTGTTTTTAGATATTTTATTCTTAAAGTTAATAAACTAAGGGTATAATTGTCATTTTTTAAAAGTGAAAAAGGACCTTTTGTGCCTATTTATAAAAAGTTGGGGACCCAGGAGAGTCTTAAAAAAGGTTGGGGACCTAATCGATTCTTAACCCAAAGGTTGGAGACCTTTTGTGAAATTAACCCACATGTAAATGACTGGCCAAGTCTGTCTGAGGCTAGATCTTAATGCTATATATGTGAATAGTGTTTGGTTAGTTAACTAATTCTTGAGTGCCATGTATTGCAGAGTTGGATAGTTGTGACCCGAAAATCATGAATGAATCACGGATCATGAGTGGTGGAAATGCTGGAAGAGTAGAAGCGTATTGTGGAGCAAAATGAGCAAAGCCTCCCCCCCCTCTTCAAATGTTGAAACAGATGGGTGGCTTAAAGAACTTGATGAAGCAAATGGGTTATGTATCAGTTATGTTTGGAGGTCGGAAGAAGTAAAACTCCAGTCAGTTATTATATACGTATCGCATGGAAAGCTAAGCTTGTCAATTATATTTGACTTGCTGAATAATTTTGTGCTACCAACTTAATTAAAGATGGGAAACATTTTGGATTTTTCAAATCATTCGTCAAAGTCCACTGTAAGCAAAATGACCGGTGAAATTATAGTGACAACATATTTCCTCTCTTATATATCGGTGTGCAACTGTACGTATTTGGTCCCTGCATCATTAAGTAGCAAAACAGGTTCATTTGGTTCCAAGTCTTCCATCAATTTGGCAGGAAAATAAGTAGAAAGGGATGGAATAGAACTAGAAGATCATATCTATCCTTCGAGAATGTTGGTCATCATGAAAGCAAATGATTGATCTGCAATTGTCAGATGCAAACACACTTTTGATCTAATATAATATTTCAAATTAAATGCCGTTTCTAGTACTTTTCTCGTGCCGCTTTGAATAGGTTCGGGTTCATCAAATTGTTTGACACCAAGTTTGAATTCTAAAAGATAATCTTCAATTCATGAAATATCATGTTAATCTCTCACCATGATTCTGCAAAATTGCCAATTGCCACCAAAATATGATTCGATATCAAGAATGACAACCAGAGGGCCAACTCAAAAATTCATTTTACAAGACAAAAATTAAATGAGTAATGAGATATAGATGCTGAACCGTATAGGCATGTCACCCAAGGTAGATCGGATTAAAGAGGGAAAATTAGTCAAAAGATGTTTGCTTCTGCTTCTGTACTCTCCAGCTCTTTCCATACTACAAGCACCACCATCTAGTCACCACAAAACTCACAAGATTTTAGCCCCATTGACTAAACTCACGGTTGCATTTATGTTCTCCGCCAGCAGCTTAGCTGCCCCAACATAAGTACGGGGTGTTAAATCCAAAAGACCTTTCTTTGCCTCAGATGGTAAATCCAAGCCTTCAATGAATTCTCGGATGCTTTCTTTGGTTACAGCTCTTCCCCTAGTTAGCTCCTTCAACTTCTCATAAGGCTCTGGAAGACCATATCTTCGCATCACCTACAATATGAAAAAACAAAATAAAGATAAAATGAGGAATCCAAGATGCTAGCACGATTTGGGGTTCCTGTTAATGAGAGTTGAGAGTGAACTTGTTGCAATTTTGTTGACCCCATTGACATAAAAAAGGCACGACAATTGAGTACTGAAGGATCTACCGTCGGTGCAGATGCTGAAAATTGAAAGAGATTCTAGTTTGGCCAAAATTGGGTGGTATATGGAGGGACCAACTGGCTTAGTATCCCATGCAGTCTTGGAACATGGAACAAGGTACGTGGATTACAAGTTATTTGCCCTTATATATCAAGTACAGCTAAGTCTAAAACCAGCTTCTGAAATATTAAATGATCAACTAGAAAAACAGATGAGAATAGATCATTATCTATGTTATGTTCATAACTAGCTGAGATAGAGAATTTACAAGGGCTACAGGCACGTACAGTTTGTATTGGTTCAGCAAGAACCTCCCATGTCTGGTCCAGGTCCTCATATAAAGAAGCTTCATTAATCTATACTCAAAAGAAGTGTTAATATACAGTACAAAAGATGCAGGTCAAATCTGTCTACAACCATTGTATATCCAAGATATTATCAGAAATTTGAATCTTGCTCTATTTAAGCTTTTGGAGAAAACCAGGGTAAAAAGAAGAAACAGGAGATTGCAAGAAATTTTGATCATGTTACGACAGCCATGCAAGAAAATTGATCACACCAAAGAACAATAACAGAAGAGATGTACAAAGTTGTTCCAAGAGGAACTCTACAAAAAATTCCAAGCATATATTGGAAAATGATAACAAAGAGACATTTAATTACCCTTTTGTGTGCATTATCCCTTGACTAGTTATATCAAAACAACTTTGCTAGATTCATGTATTTCCAAATACTTGATTTGGGAACTTGGAGAAGGCATTATCTTCTATAAAGTCCTAGAAACTGTTTATATTTGACCATTATTATCTAATTCCATTCACATAAACAACTTTGCTAGATTCATGTATTTCCAAATACTTGATTTGGGAACTTGAAGAAGGCATTATCTTCTATAAAGTCCTAGAAACTGTTTCTATTTGACCATTATTATCCAATTCCATTCGAATTATCATGTTTACCTGAAGCTTTGCAATTCCCTGCAATGCACTCTTATAAGCAAGAAGAGAATATCCTAGTCCTACACCCATGTTTCTCAGAACAGTTGAGTCGGTCAAGTCTCGCTGCAATTAACAAGAATAAAAATAAATCAGAAGCTTATTGATGAAAAATTTATAAAAGGGTTTAGATGCTTTTGACATGCGGTAAAAATAGGTTACGATCATGATACTCTTCCACTCTTGTGAAACAACACGAGATCGGTGGCTAGTAGCATACAATCCAAGAACCTTAACAAGCTTCATATAATGAAAGAGTATACATACCTGCCAGCGGGAGATTGGAAGTTTTGTGCTTAAATGGGATAAGACTGCATTAGCCAACCCAAGATTCCCCTCACTATTTTCAAAATCAATTGGATTAACTTTATGAGGCATTGTTGAGGACCCAATCTCGCCAGCCTTGGTCATCTACTTCAAACTTGGCATGTTAGTTCTTTTCCCCCAAAACACAATACCAGCATAATGATGAAAATATGAATGCTCTCACCTGCTTAAAATAACCCAAAGAAATGTATCCCCATATGTCTCTGTCAAAGTCTATTAAGATGGTGTTAAATTGGACGTTGAAATCAAAAAGTTCAGCCATATAATCATGAGGCTCAATCTGCATAAAAACCATAAATGAAAATCATGAATTCATATTGCATTGTTAAAAAAAAAAAAAGGGGTAATCCTTTTTCTGTTTTTCCCCGTCCTTTGTTTCTAACATTTAGGTCAACTTGCAACTAACTCATAGGTTAATGAGCCAAACCATGGTCTCTATTTCTGGGGTATGGTAAAGCTAACAAAAGAATGTTTTTGTTTTCAAGGGGATGATTTTCTATCTACCAGCTATACAATAGGAGGGATTAGGATCCGCCAAAAAATCAAGTATTAACTGAAACAGAGAATCAAAGAAGAGTATAATAGAGAAGCCGGGGTGAGTGCAACAGTTCTAAGTCTAGGGTAAGGTAAAGCTAATAAAAGAAACTATTTGTTTTCGAGGGTGTGATCTTCAATTTACTAGCTATACAATAGGAGGGATTAGGATTATCCAACAAATCAAGTATTAACTGAAACAGAGAATCAATGAAGAGTATAATAGAGCAAGGATGACTGCAACAATTCTAAGTTTCATAGGATTATGACCAGAAGAAGCAATTAAAGAATGAAAAGTAAAAAAAAAATACTAAATGTTTAAGTACATAAAGATATTGCACGTTAACAAATAACTAAGGAGATAAAAATTTTGGCAAACATACCTGAGCTACATAGGGATTGAAACTTATCCCAAGAGATGTCACAAACTCCTCACTAACTTGTGGCCAGTTAATGTCAGGATACGCAGCTAGATGTGCGCTATAATTTCCAACTGCTCCAGCAAATTTCCCTAGAATCTGAACTTGTGCTATCTTCCTCCTTTTTTCACTTAACCTGTATGCATATATTGACATCTCCTTCCCCAGAGTAGTAGGCGAAGCTGGCTACAGAATTCCAATACAATTAGTGATTTGTTCAAAACTATAACAATATGAAAACAAAATACAAAATTATGCAAGGTGCAGATGTGTATGAGCAAGGGAGAGCCCCTCAAGTGACCATTAATAAATCATGTGACTATGTCCATGCATGCAAATTACCTGTCCATGTGTTCGAGAAAGCATAGGAATGCTAGCATTTGTAGTGGCCATGTCAGATATTGCTGTGATCAGCTTGTCCATTATTGGCAGTATCACTAGATTCAAGGTTTCTTTAAGCATTAATGCATGGGCCAGATTGTTGATATCTTCAGATGTGCAAGCAAAATGGAAAAACTCAAGTACCTAGGAAGAGACGCAGCTGAGATTCTCAATGAAATAACTCTTTTCATAAAAATACAAAAGAAATATCATCAACACAATGCAGGCCGTTGTCCCAACAAGAAGACTAGATAATTCAGTTATTGCATACCTTAGCTATCTCGTTTTGCGATTGGCATCTTTGTTTCAAGAAATACTCCACTGCTTTCACATCATGGTTAGTCACTTTCTCAATATTCTTAATTTCCAATGCATCATCCAAGCTAAATCCGTCAATCAATCTCTGTAGAAAAGATTCAGCCTCTCTAGAGAACCTTGGGACTTCAGGGACTTCAGGAATTTGGGACAGCTTTAGCAACCACTTAATCTGCAAGAACTTCTGTGTTAACATTGCATTTCTAATCTTATCATTAGGGGAAGGGGCAACACAAGATGGATAAAAACACCAACATGTGCTCTTCCGATCATAGAAGTGAGGGTGATGAGAGATGAAATAAGAACATGGATAAAAACATCAACATGGATAATCATGTGCTCATACAACAACTGGGATCTTGTATCTTTATAATTTTGACAAGGGAGGGTGATGAGAGATGAAATAAGAACAAGATCGGAAGAGCACTCGTGAGAGCAAAAGACAAGTTTTATTTCTTCTTTACAATGCTTGGTCTGGAGTCTTTCTCCTCTCTCTCGATAGGGAATGGTTGGGGTACATGCTATTAGCATTTAAATAATAAGATTACCACTTTAGATGATCTGGAAATTATAATCCATCACAAGAATGAGCCAAGCATTTAAAACGTTCAAGATTTTGCTAGTGTTTCTGAAAGCATTAAAAAGCTTTGCAAAATAAATTCTCACCTAAACAATATATATATATAACCTTAAATTTTGTATGAGAAAGCACCTTCCTTTTTTTTCCTTTTAGTGTGTCACTTGTCAACCACCACACCAGCACATGTCATCTTCACTAAGAGCAATGCTGGGGAAAAAGCCGGGGGAAAAATCTGGGGGGTATGGATAAGGGTACTTGGGCATTCATGAAAATGATGTTTGCATTCATGAATTGTATAGGTATTTTTCGGTAATGTACATTCACGAAAATGAAGTTTGCCTCTATTTTCCCTTGGCTACACAAGTTTTTGCATTGCATTTTCCATAACGTGTCATTATATTAATCTCATACAAATGGCATCGTTTTTCACATTTTTCAGTTAATTATTTCCTATTTAACAATATATTTTATTAAAACATTTAAATTGGACACTTGTCGACATTTGATTGGTTTGCACATAGATTTGTGGGTCAAGGGAAGAGGGTGGAAATGGGTTGCCAAGAATAGATATTTAGACCCTCAAGTTGATGCATTATTTGGGTTTGAGAAGAGAAAGCCCCCGCGCCGGGGGGGTGGTTCAAATTAAACATTAAACATGCTCTAACTCAATAGGTCTCTTAGAAAATCTGTGACTAATACTAAAGTGATCTACCATGAATTCATATTTTACCCGATTCATTATATTGCTTCTTATATATCAAGAGAACATTACTTTTCAACGATGTAGAGAAAAGATTTTGGGTTAGAAATATACCTCAACTAAAACTCTAAACTTAATTAGGCCGAACTCACTCATAAATGCAGACAGTTCCTTGACTTTGTCCCAATAACGACCATCAAGTGGGCATAGAGCAGTTAAACTTGAGAGCTCCATACCCACGAAATAATCCGCAGACAGAGTCTTCGCCTGAAAAATAGTAATATTTTACAAACATTTTGATAAGTAAACCTTGACAGCAGAAGAAACAAATCAAATAACGAATAAATTATGATTCATGCTTTTCTATCCTTTCTAAGCATCTTCGGATTACATTGCTTTCACTAAAAGATACAAACAAGTAGAAGAAATAGACGGTGCAGAGTTTCTAATAAAAGCGATCTACTAATAAAATTTCAGACACAATGACACAAAAAATACCAATGTGTTAAGAAAAATCATCTCTATTAGAGTTGGATCAAGCTAAGGGGAAAAGCTAGCGCCACAAAATATACACCAAATGTGTTGACATGAAAAGTTTACCTTTTCTACAGCTTCAATACCGCTGCTATTCTCCTTAAACGTAGCTCTGCAAAAGCAATTTCTCCGAGCATGAAATGAAGGATTTGGCTTATCATTAGTACTATGGCGCCAAAATTTAACTGAATGTTGATTTGCGGCAACGAAATATGGGGTCGTTTGATTGACAGTCAAACCCCTAAAACGAGCTCCCAGTTCCATTCAGTAGCGGGAACAATACTTGCCAAGCGTGCAGATGCCGGAATTAACCGCGAGGTTAATCAATTCGAAAATCAATATACAAAAATACATACAGATAGCAGTAATCACCGGTCACTGGTTAGATAATTTGCTAGCAGAAAAATTGCCGAACGCAGCCGTAGAACAAACCGGCAATTAACAGCAATTAGAGAGCCATAAAAGTAGGAAGAATGGCTATTCGAGTAGAGGAGTAGAGATTGAGAGGAAGATACACTACCAGAGCAAGTGAGCAGCGCACCGTAGGCCGCGGCGGGGAGTAAGAAGTTATCGCAACGCTTTTTATTTTGGGAGTTTTTGACAGCCGCTAGGGGTCCTGTTCCCCCGTTTGGCAACCCTTATATTTATACCATTATCGCGTGCAGTGAACCCAATTGATTAAAAAATAAATAAAATTGGAAGAATATGAGATTGAAGAGGGGGGAAAAAAGAAATGAATGTGTAAAAAAAATATTTTAATAGATAAATGTGTTATTGAAAATAAATTTGGTGAAATTTGATTTTATTTTAGAAGAATCCAAATCAAACATAAAAATTTGACAAGTTTTAAATTTCAAATTTCATTCATCACATTTATCAAATTTTTGTATACCATAATTACCATTAAATATATTCAAATTTAAAAAATCTAATAAATAAGACCATAGGTTGTCAAATAGACCAACTATTGCTTAATCCCAATCTAACATTGTATATATGACATCATATGATGTTATATGGTCATAGAGTGTGTATCAAGACATGTCACATAAGAAACTACAAGGTCTACATCCATGTAACATGCGCCGGTATACACCACACATGGTGCTATAGTAGACGAAATAATGTAATGTACTCTTCCGATCTCCCAAACTTTTCATGTTCTTTTCAATTTGGCAACCCCAACATTGTTATTTCTACATTCTTGTCTCTTGATACAATTTTGCTCTACCATGAATTTGATCCTTGTCTTTCTTGAATTACACATTATTAAAATATTTTGTTCGCATCACTTTCTTTGACAAAAATAAATACATACATGTGAATATTATTTAACTATTTTTTCCGCCTAATCAAGTAAAAAGAACTAGCTTTAATTTGTATCAGATATGAATGCAAGAATATATGAGGCTTCTTAGAAAAAAAATTACTACTTCCATCCTAAAAAGATAGTCCACTATTCTATTTTCATCTGTCTCAAAAAGATAGTCTACTTACTATATTGAATATGTATTTAATGTTTCATTTTCATATGTGATGTTAATTAATTATTATTATTATTCAACTACCTATATATTGAAAGTCTTTCAAATAATTAATAAAACATAAGGGCATATGCGAAAAAATGAAGTAAAATTTAATGTTTCAACTATATTAATTATTATTTCTTAATTTATGTAAAAATAACTATTGGATTATCTTTGTAGGACAGATGTAGTAAAATATTATAAAAAGATTCAGTGTTGCGATTAACACAAAGATGGAAATATCAACTAACTAGGGTTCCCTTACTACAAAAATAAAAGGATTAGGGCGTGAGACCTCAAAATTATCAATTCCACCAACATAACTTGTCTAATTAGGAATTAAGTTATTTATTTTAAATAATTAACCACTCTCTGAAATTCCCCCAATTCTATCCCCCCAAAAAAAAAAGACTAAGATATCGAAGTATGTGACAGTGAGGGTCAAATTCTAAAGTTTAATTAACACGATCACTTCATAAGGATTCCAAACTCTAATAGCATATATTACTGCTCCTAAACCTATAACGCTGCATTTATCTTTTTAGAAATCGTGGCATTATTATCATTTAAAAAAAAAAACAAAAACAACTTTGGTGCTCCTTGCTTGAGCAAGAATTGTTATAACAATTACTCTAAAGTATAATAATTAAAAAAAAGCTCCATTTTAAAAATATATATATAATAATAATTTAGATAATACTAAACATTAGTCCCATCTCGTATTCACTTTCTATTCACCCCATTGAATTATATATATTGTCAAGCCCCCAATTTTAACAATAGTTGAAGCATTTAAATATGTATCTCGATTTAAAAATGAGGGCGAGACTTTACAAATACAAGTGAAATACTATCGAGACGCTTTTTACTGCGCACTCTGATAATTAAATGTACTGTGGGTTACCCACAACGAAACATCGGCCACGCGCCTAAAATCTCGATCACATACATGTATCTCCTTTACCTTTGGGACGATCCGGCCACATAACTTTAATTTAATACCTACATGATTGTAGAAAATGGGGGTAAGTACAACGTACTCAGCGAAGAACGATTTGCATTGGCTCATGAAACAAGGACATAATATAACAAGGAAGCCAACTATACACACAAGTTGGGCTACCACTGACTTAGTCTCTACTCATAAGCACAATACACAAAGATTCAATAACAATTCAAAATGGCTAAGACCACACAATAAGGCCATACAAAGCAAAGCGAATGGGTAAACAGCGCCACTAGCGATACCCAAGAACAATAACAATAGTTGATTCAAAATAATGGTACACCGTCAATAATCAAATGCCAAAGCGATACAATAAGAGCATGATGAGCAATTACGCACAATCAAATATTGAACAACAAAGAGAGTTATGAAAGATATAAGTTTCGAAGAGGGGGAGCCAAGGCACACGTTACTCACCTCAAATATTGTTCGAATAATTCAAGTGGAAAAGTATCATTAAAACCTTAATATTTCTCAATTAAAGCTATTTTCAAACTATAATCCTTCTATATATAGTAAGTGACCCTTTTCAAAAGACAAATAGGGGTTCTGGTGGGTTTTTAGGGTATTTCTTCACCCCACCATGGTTGAGGACGAATTTGGCTATCTTTGGGAAGGCTTAGGGATTGGTGGGAGGGTTAAGAGAATTGTGAGGACCCTCTAGCCTATATATAATAGTCAAGATTTAGTTAGCTTTAATAAACTTTTGGATTCCGTTAACCAAAGTAAGACAAGTGGCGCAACGTGCACTATACATTTAGCAACAAACTGTCTAAGAAGTCCTTACACTTTGTATTATCTTTCAATTAAGTCACCGTACTTTGATTTATATCAATTAAGTCACTGCACTTTAGTTTATATTAATTAGGAACCAAATTCTTTCTTTAACGTCAATTGCGCAACAATCTTTTAATTTTCTAATATAATTCAAGAAACCCTTCAATGATATTTAAGTAATTCTTTCAAAACAACAATTATGTAGCTTACTTTAATTTATAGAAGTTTACGGGATGTTACATATATCACGATAATTTTCTGATAACTTGCTTCAAGTTTATCACGATATAATAAATAATTTAGTTCGCGATATTATATTAGTAATTTAGTGGGGTGGATGAATGCACTCCCGATTGATCTCCCACTATACGCACAAGTGGTGGGAGATTTTTGTAACAATCGTGTGGGCTCTCACGTACAGATCGGAAGAGCACACGTCTGTGTAAGTTTCCCTAATAATCTTTTGCCACATATGTGTACGGCGGGAGATCATTTTTAGGTGGATGAGAGGTGAATATGGTATGAGTTGATGTGTAGCATATATGTATATATAGACAAGTCTTTGTTAAGTAATTATTACCTAACCTCTAAATTATCAGTATGACCAAAATAATTGTGGAATAAATAGAAAAATTTGTGGTGTGCAACATAGGAGTTGCATATATATATATATATATTTGGTAACCCAAAAACAAAAATTGCATTGATGTAGACTACTTGGGCTAAACCCAAAAGCTAAAAATGCATTGATATAGACTACTTGAATAATTATTTCTTACATTTTTTTTTTTTGGACAACTTTTTTTCCTTACGTTTTAGACATTTTTGACACAAAAAAATTAATGTCCCAGATACTCTGCTTGACCAAATCATTACCATTTCACAAGGTATGTACTATATAGAATTGCAGAGATTGCTGTACACTGTAGATAAATTGAATTGAACAAAAAATGTCCACTATGTGTGTGGATATAATTATGGTTGTTCAAATCTCTTGCATATATATAGTGAATTATAATAACCAAATTTACAAAACAAGTCATCTGATATTTAATTAACCACCATTGTGGTATAGTAGATTTAAAATTTAACACTAGGTCTACAATCTACATGTTACACCTACTACTAAAAAAGAAAAATAGACAAAAAAGTCATTTTCTTTACCCCTTCCATATATATGAGATAGTATGGTAGCTACTAAAGGCCATCCTAACCGTGGAGGAGATTAATGGAGTTTCAAGTGATGATGCTAATTTGCATTCTTGCATTCTCTGCATCTTCTGTAGGAATACTAGGAAGAAACCTGCCAGGTAAACAACGAAACCCTATTTTCTCCTAATAATGATTTATAAGATTTGACTTTCGTTGTGATTAAACTTAGCAAGGTAAGTTGATAGGAAGAAATGGATGCATTGATCATCAATCCGATACAAAGTTAACTGATATTTATATAGTCTTGATCTCCCGCCAAACGCCTATATGGTGGGAGATCATTTTTAATTATTTACACGTACAAGCATATTAATTACTTTGTGCACCATTTCTCACAATATGTTAAATATATAGTTAGTATGATAAATTCGTGCAAAAAAAACCACCCCAACGTGGCCTTATAACTAATCATAGAAGATATCATTATAAAAATTAATGAATACGTAGTATGCAGTTAAACCTTTATTGGTACTCTATTTCTATTTCAAAATAAAAACTTAATGATTGAAATTGAGTTTTGAAAATTTGTGTATCGTGCAATACTTTGGGTGCTATGAAATATGAGCAGTGATTAATTTAACCAATTTTTATTCACAAATAAAAATAAAATGCTAACGGGGTATTTGTCTCACTGTCTATTAAATTTACTAGATATATATACTACTAGTTATGACTACATTTGAGTTGAACAAATATACTTTTCATAAATAAAAATTACTACAATTTATTATTCATAGTATACAATCATAAACATAATTGAAAGCTTAAAAAATCATATCCTGAAGACGTAAGAACCGGTCAGTAAAAACAAGAACTGGATTGTTGAAGAATCTTCAGGTCCAGTGAATTTTCGATACCACAATTGAATTAATATAGTAGCACAATCCACGGGGGAAAAAAGAACTCTTTAGTTAAAATTCATACAAGTAAACAATAATAAATTTATAATGTTAGTTGAGTATGGTAAAATTGTCCCTAATATATAATTCAATTCAAGAACTGGACAGAAGAAGGAAGTCGAAATCACCAGGAAGTATATATCAATGGAACTGGTCAGACCAAATCAATCAATATTTATTCTCGTCACAATTAAATATATTTTAAAGGAGACATTTTCCAACATATTCGTAGCCAATCAGTGATGCCTGGTGTGAGTCTGTGTTTTGACCGGATTCGATATAAGAGACTCGTGTTGACCTTCAAATTTCTAGTGTAATGGTGATCAACAAAATTTCTAGTCGAGATACCATCTATTTATATATCACACCAGCACTCTAAGCATAGTTTCATACACAGAAGATTGGTCGTACTTGTACCGTTATAAAATGAACTATATATCATCCATCAATTAAGAGACGTGTTTTGACTAGGATTTGATGATTTGGTTAACATTATTACATTTAACATATATAAGTGGCTTGCAAAAATAAATTATTACAATTTACTACAAGTCAAGTCCAATTCATGCTTAGATTAATAGACAGCCGTTCACATTATACCTACTAGCTAGTTGCTTCTCCTATATAATATAAATCTACCATTCGTATAAACTGGACGTAGAGGAAAATGGACTTCTTCAAAGCGATTATGCTAATAATTAGCATTCTTGCTTTCTTTGAATCTTCAGGAATACTAGGAAGATCCTTACCAGGTAATGGCAAGAACCTTAATTAATTCTTGCTAGCTATACACATATATGCATGCCTTCTTGGTCTTTCAATGAATTGTTTAGCAATATCTCACAAGCTTGAAGTTGTTAGAAATACTATAGATATTGTTTATAGTACATGTACGGTTACACTTATTTAAAATGTTATATGTATGTATTGTAGATCATGCCAACGATGAAATTGTGTCTACAAGTTCTTTCTCCACAAAGGAATATGGACCTCATTCGAGAGAGATCGGCATAACAAGTTCTTCAAAGTGGACACGAAAGATTAGAACGTTCATATGGTTCGCGAGGAATGCAAAAAGCACTCTCCATGGTTGTGCAAATGATCTTGGAAGGCCGGCAAAGCCACCACTGTCTCCAAACCCACCCTCAGGACCCATCCCGGCCGGATACATCAAATTACCATTACCATTCTCTAAGCAATTACCTCATAAATCAGCTATAGGATCCGGGGGATTTTCTTCAGCTAGCGCTTGAGATGATTGTTAAGAAGTTCCTGCCAATACAGTCTTTGTGGATATTTGTAAAATTTTATGTATACTAGAGGGGAACTATAATTGTATTTTGATTTAGCGAATGATGTGTCACGGAATAATCCCGTTGTGTATGTAAGGGATAAATATTTCCCTTAATTTGTATGTGGGTTCGGGAATTGTTTTCATTGTGTATGTAAGGGATTTAAAATCCTTAATTTGCGTATGACAAAACTGTATTGTATGTGAAGAATGATACAATGTGTGTTCGAAAATAATCTAGTTACTGGGACGTGCTCACACGTTATATGTTACAATAAATATATTTGAGATATTTAATTTTCACTAGAATATTTTATTACGAAAGCATTTCTCTATACATAATATTTTTTGTCAACATACACCTTTTTTGGCTTTTGTCATCTCATTTGACCAATACTTTTGTTTACATTGAAACTCCGCGTGAAAGCGCAACATATAGTTGTCCATGTGAGAAAACATGCTTTTAAAGATATATTCCAACATAAGGTATAGTTTGTCCTCGTGCCTTGTTGACAGTTGTGTCTCAGTAGTAAATATGGATTGTAGGGAACTATCCATTGATTATCAAAAGTGAAATTTCTTACAGATACGTGTAAATTTGAATTTTGGATATTAAAAGGATATTATCATACCAATAATTTATCAAACTAATGAAACTTATGAATTTTAGAATTATTGTATTGATTTTACCTTATTGCCACCACTGCTTCGCTTATATATAGGATAGGCATCTTTTCTTTGAACATTTTTTGAGCCATAAGGTCTTGGATAACAACACGTTTCATTTACCATGCAAGGGCTTTTGCTGTGTATACATTGAAGGTTTGGATTTATTTGTTTAATATTTCCATTTTGAATTTTGTAGGTATTTCCCTTCCGAATTGCATTGCATTATGAAACATTTGGATTGTGTCACCAAATAATGTGACTTGGATTTTGTTAGCCTGCAAAGACATAAAAAGAAATGAGTTAGTATGAAAAAGAATTGCTACGATAATAATATAGTGATTCAAGATATATTAGTATTACCTCTTCATCTATTAAAATCAATTTTAATGAGACATTTTGCATTCGCGTAGTTTTCAATGGAACTTTTACGAATGATGAAAAGTTAATTTGATGCTCCATTCTTGATCAAATATGCTCAATTCCTTCATTAGCACTTAATCTTTTTTATTATTGATCTCAAGTCGAAAAGGCATACTCACATAACATAGTTGCAATATGAAATTAAAGAAGAAAAATAGACTCAATATACATTAACTAAAAAAGTTACACGATTATTAACTTTGAGGTCTTATTTAATTTTCATGTGAGTATTAACGTCAAAGTCTTATTTTGCACATTTTGGATTGGTCGAGACAAAAATTAGATATTATTGTCTCTAAATAAAGCAAATCTCGTGCTAAAAAATTTTGTGCATGGGGATTCTAGCAATTCGTTATGTGAGTATTAACGTCGAGATCTTATTCTACACATTTTTTATTGGTCGATATAAAAGTTAACATATCGTCTCTAAATAAAGCAAATCTCTCTCAAGAATTTTGTACAAAGGGATTCTTGCACACATTCGTTATTCGTCATGAATTGGGGAAAAAACTTATCATCTGCTGGAAGCAAATGATCGCCATTGAATTTTTTTTTCTACTTGGAATTTTGAAATGAGGTGCTAAATGGAACTCTGTGCATCAATAGTCTCAGCATCGAGATATGTGATATATTTTGATTGTATTGGATGACTTTAGTGACACTAAATTAAAATCCGATCTATAAAGCTTAGGAAAAAAATAGAATAAACAATTGAAATGTAAGTGAAATAAAGTCAATGGAGAATATAGAAATTAAAGAAAAATGCAGGGGCAAAGGTGGAATCTAAATGTTTTACATAGATTCCACATTTTATATAGTAGTGGTAAATCCTCTATCATACCTCATTATCGTAAGTAGCCTTATATATTAAATTGAACTCATTGAATTCTACGACAATTAGGTAATAATCATAATAAATATTCTCATTACTAATTGTAGCTATCAGGTCGCAAATGTCAACGAAGGTCAAAGGTCAATGAAAGTCAACAGTCGTAGGGTCTTGGAAACAGGCCCCCGAGCGCATCGCCCAAGTCAATGACTTAGCAGTCAAACGACCAAAATATCTGGAAACCCGTTTCAGCGACTTTAGGGATGAATCTCCCTTTTAGCGTTCCTAGGGTTTAGGACGTCTGGCCACTACGCCAACAAGCTCATAGCTCTTCAATCTAACTTCGCGACCTAGCAAGCTTGCCACTTAAGTTGCCGCGGGAACCCATGTGGGAAATCTTATCACTTACTGGTGATGGGACTCCAACATTAAATGCAAACTTGTGGTTACTCATCCCATGCATGGTTTAGACAGCAATTAATCAAAAGTGAAGGGTTAATCTCAGCCGATTTGACCCTTGCGTCATTTTTGTGGGTCTGGCATTAAATATATGCAATCATAGTTCCCATACAAATGGCAAGCTTACACTATAAATAGAGACAAATGAAACTGAGAAAAAGAGGACACCCAAAAATCACATTCTTCTTGTCTTTGGCACATTTACTATCTTCCATTTATTACAAACATTCCTTGTCTTTACACATTAACTGCATAAATCGATTCAAATATGAATTTCCCGCGAATACAAATCTTGTTTGTTGAGTCAAAAGCTGAATCAACAAATTAGCGCCGTCTATGGGAAACTTTACAAAAAGCTGTGTGAAAAACTCTTGTAGAATGAAAATTAGTAGAAGACGCTCTGGAAGCCAAAGAACAAGAAGCAGTGATGTCGGATTGCCTCTCAGGTTTCGAAGAAACCGAGGTGCAGCTAGTGTCGATCCCTCACGGCCGCCGCCGGCCACTGAAACTGAGACCCTCCAGCGGCCAGTGGAAGCCCTCACCGAAGAAGTTTGGCGGCTACCACAACGTAGTCCACCAACGTCCCAACAACACCCGGCAGGGTCCTCCCATGATAACTCCTCTTGGCATGTAGAAAATGTGCAAAGGTCCCCAACAAGAGTGAATCCTTTGAGGGAACATGTTAGAAGAAGGTTGAACTTCACCCTAACGCAAAACTCCGGTTAGCTTGCTCCTCACAGAAGGGCTACACCGGTTTCCTCCAGAAAAGAGGCCGGAAGCAGTGTGTTCACGAAGCTTGGGCCCGGTCCCTAGGAGGTCCTAAACGACCAAGGTCGCCTGCAACCAGGTAGACATAGGCAGAGGAATGCCCCAAGAGCCTTACAAAGCTAAGGTCGCGGATTCAATTCCTTAGCTCAAATTTGTCCCCACTAAAACACCTATTTGTCTCTTGAAAAATGGTCTTTACCATATATGGAAATATTCTAACTTGAAAATAGCTTGATTTGGGATTTCAAGACTTTAGAGGCACTTTTTGGCATTTGAATTATTCAAGACATCTTTGGGAAATTAAAATGTGAGTATCACGTGTATTGGTTCTATCTTTCGGCTCTCTCTTTCAGCTTTCTCTCTTTTGGAACTCATACCTTCCTTTAATTATATTTGGTCTTTGATAATTGACGATACATCATTGCTTTGGATAAACTATTGTTCCTTACTCTTGGGCATCGCCAATAGCGCTATCTTCCTGTTTTGCTTTGTTATGTAGTATTCTTTATGGTATAATGGCTTCACTATGTGGTCTTGGTCATTTTAAATCTTTGTATCGTATGGCTTACGGGTAGAGGTTAAACTAGTGATGTGCTCGAGTTTTATATCTTTGTCAACTTGTGATCTTTCTTGCATTATTTTGCGTGAACCAATACATGTTATTCACTGAGTACTTTGTACTAACTCCCCATCTTCTACAATCTTGTAGGTATTGAATTTAAAAGTTTTGTAGCCGGTTCATCCCAAGAATAAAGAAGATACATATATGTGATCGAGATTTCGGTGTGTGGCTGAGGTTTCATTATGGGTCGCCCACAATACACTTAATTATCAGAGTGCACAGCGAAAGCGTCTCAATACTTTTGAATTGAGATCGGAAGAGCTCGCCCTTGATTTTGAATCGAGATATATATATATATTTAAATGCTTCCGCTACTGATATTTTGAGACAATAAGGTAGTAAATTTGGGGGTGTGACAACATGCGCGTCCATAGATGATAAAATCGTGGTGTTACTTGTAAAAATACACGTCAATACTAATACTCTTTCTAATAATAATAAATATTATTTTCTTTTAATAGTCCGTCCCGTCAAGTTGGAGCATGCATGGATCTAATGTTAAAAATACCCAACTTGGTAACAAGTATGGCTGTTGTCGATGGGGATGATCTAGGTGTATCATGTATGGCTGCCATGGTGGTTTATCCAAGGGACAATTTCTAAAATAGCCAAATTCAAAAAAGCAAGTTCAAATATCTCCCATTTAAAAAACTTGTGCAAAAATGGCCTTCTTTGAGTAAAATTACATTATTGCCCTTAAGCAATATTTTTTCTTTATATTTGTATATCTCTACAATTTATCTGTATATCTCTACAATTATAATTATGAATATTGATTCTCGACACTACAGTTTGATAAAAAAAGTCCATACAATTTATCTGTATATATTGACATTTAACTGCGATAATTCTCTACAGTTATTTGTATATCTATATTGTTGAACTATAGATCTCGATAGTTACATACTGTAAATCTAGACAATTTTCTCTCTCGACAGTTGAGACATATGTGCCGTCTGCGCGTGCAAGCCAAGCATCTTATGCGCCGATGAATTTCAGTAACAGACTGGTACGATTGGCTTCGTCTCACCATCGTGAGCAACTTTCCCTTACGCACCGACGTCGAATTCCTACTCGATCGCTACAGATCTCACAATGAACGTGTGATATAGGTCTTGATTTAGAGTTTCTTCAACTATGAAATTTTGCGTTTGCAAACAATTTGGGCATTATTCAGCAAGTATTAAGGAATATGTTGATGGGTTTAATCGCTTGGATTAATGCCCGGATGAAGAGATCAAAGAATTGAGACTTTTAGATCGGAAGAGCACATTTTTGTTTAGGGACAATTTTATCTAAAAAAAGGAAAATGGGCATTTTTCCATAGGTTTAAAAAGTGGATATTTTTTAACTTGGCATATTAAAAGTGATAATTTTTTTTGCAATTTCCTCTTTAGTCCATATATTGTTGTAATGGTCTTCTTTTTAAAACTTATTTTACCGAACCGACTGGTCCACAATCCACTACCTACGGACTATTTTATTTTTATATTTTAATTTCTTTTTATATCTCTTCTCCTTTTCACTTTTCTTTTATCTTTTTCTTTTTTTGTCTATACATCCTTATGCAAGTGAAATAATCATCTTATCCCAATTTCTCTCTTCCACACCTAAAGATTGGATCTTTGCATTGCAGATGCTCACAAGCTAGGCATGATTGGACTAGCTATGATATGCCCCCAAATTTATTACGTTTAATGGTAGCGGAAGTATTTGAGAAATAAATCTCGATTCAAATTTAAAGGCGATACTTTATAAATACAAGTCAAACACTATTATATATGATATCATGTTATTATAACTTTTACAATAATTATTGCCGTCACCTATAATGAAAATCGGCCATACACTGAAATCTCGACCACATACATGTATCTTCTCCATCCTTGGGACAATCTGACCACAAAGCTTTTACTTTAACGCTTATAAGATTGTTAAAGGGAAAAACGAAAGATGGGTGAGTACAAAGTACCCATTGAATAATAATATGCATTGGCTCATGATGAAATGCAAGGAAGGCCGTAATAGCACAAAGGAAACTATTTATACGTTCAAGTCGGGCCACCACTAGCTTAGCCTCTACCTATAAGCATAAGAGACAAAGATTCAAGATGACTACGATTATGTAGCATTGTCATAGTACCACAAAGATTACTACAAAGTAAGATAAACGGGTAGATAGAACCACTAGTGATACCCGAAGGCAAGAAACAAACATTTACTCAAAACAAGTGTGTACACTGAAGTATCAAATGCCAAAGCAATATAAGAAGAGCATCAGAAAAAATTACGTACAATCAAGTATCGAATACCAAAAAGATTTAAAAAAGCATGAGTTTCAAAGAGGGGGAGAGAGAGAGTCAAGGCACGTGTTACTTACCTCAAAGATTACCAAAAGATTCTTTGAATAAGGCTTTCAAGTCTTTAGCTATACTTTCTAAAAGAAGATACTTATTAAATCTTTGTTTTAGAAAGATAGTTTTGAAAAGATCTTTTATTTTATATTGGGGAATATGAGGAAAAGAGAGCTAAGAGAGGAGTAAAGGATAGCTTGAAAAAAGCTTGAGGAAATCTTCCTATCTTTAGGCCTTTTATGGATCTTAGAAGTTAATTGTTTTTAATTAACTTTTGAATTCCACTAATGACATTACGCAAAATGGCAGGTTTAGGACCATAGGTTTAGGAAGATGATGTGGCCAATTTAGTATCTGTTTGTTTATTGCTCAAGAAGTTCTTATATTTTGCATTGTCTTATAATTAAGTCATCGTAATTTGAT
Source organism: Nyctanthes arbor-tristis (assembly GCA_963692815.1). Taxonomy (NCBI): domain Eukaryota; kingdom Viridiplantae; phylum Streptophyta; class Magnoliopsida; order Lamiales; family Oleaceae; genus Nyctanthes; species Nyctanthes arbor-tristis. The sequence continues at coordinate 41,570 of CAVNYN010289371.1, read as the reverse complement.
TTATGTTAATCAAGAATCACATTTTTACTTTATGTGTCATTTGATTGACAACCGTGTAATCTTTCAATGCAATTTGGGTAATCTTGCAATGTAAGTCAAAATAACAATCACAACTCACATAGTTAATTGAGGGTTAAATTCTCGCATGATGTTACAAGCTAGGCCTCATTCGAGTCCCAAATTCCCATCCTCACAGGGGTTGTGTTCCCATATACTCGGAAACATTTATGTGATATATGTGGAATCTCATTGACAAGATTTTCCCACATAACAGGTGCTTATAAAAGTGTTTTAAGGGAAATTAAATAGAATAGCATCATATTCTTGAAAAAATTAGGCTGCATTCTTTTCGTGATTCAATTTTCTATTTTTGAGTTTTTAATTCATTTTCAATTTTTTATTTTGAGCGCTTGTGTTCAAATTTCTGAAAATGCGTTTACTTTGTCACTTTGGAAAATGGTTTTAAGAGACCCAAAACTAGAGAGCATGTTCTTTTTGACATTTGAGAATTTATTTGCTTGTTAAGTAAATTAAATTATTTTGTTCTTTCATTAAAAAAATTATTTTTTAATGTATTATTCCCAATATTAAAATATGAAAGTTTGCTATAATTTGTTATGAGGAAAAGGGAAATACAAAAATAATAATAATAAAATAAACTAACTTTAGAAGCATAGGGCATGTGAATAAAATTAGAGGAGAGGGAAATTAGAGGAGGAGGGACGAAGTGTTGTAAAATTAGAGGAGAGAAAAAATGGAATTCCCAAAACAAAGTGTTTTCCTTGTTTTTAATTAAATACATGTTTTGCTTAAAAACTCTCAAAACGACTTTTTATCATTTTCTGTTTTCTTTGTTAAAAAATTTCTTGTTTTTCAAAATTTTTTTTTGAAAATATGAAAGTAAACGCGTTTTCAATATTTTAAAAAAAATGAAAACTAAAAACAGTCTCAAAACAATAAAGATAACATGTCCTTAAGTTTCGACTCGAGCTCGGTTCCACTAGTTAAAACTTAAAAAGTAATTAACTCACGTTTATACATACACAAGAGTTGATATTGTAATAAGGGTCTCTTCATGCAAAAGGTAATTCCCCACATTGTTATAGAAGTAGTAGAAATGTTTGCTTAAAGAAAATAAAATAAAATGAAAATAGTAGAAATGTTCTAAGCTTCTAATTCTATCCAATGAATGACTGATGCCATTAAGCAAGAATATGATGCTCTTCTTTTTCTTGAAGAAAATATGCGTGCCTTGTAATTTATCCCAAATGAAAGGCCACGCATTCAGAATTTTAGGGCGATAATGTGAAAAAGATGGAACCATTTTCTTCTGGTTGTCTCCTGAAGCCTATTTTCAGCAAGAGGAAGGGAGGAAGGGGGGCTGATCCAAAGCCACTGGTGGCTCCTCTTCTCCACTAATTTTATTCACTAATTTCTTGTGTAAAATACACTTGTGGTTGACTCTAGATCAAAATTTGACGGGGGAGTGGGATGAAATTAACAGTCGCATGAACATGTCTTGTCAATTTCCGGCTTAGTCGTGGATCCCCCATGCACATAGATGTCTTAGGAAACTACAAGAACATCCACAAAATATGCGTGAGTCGTCAATTACCATACGATATAAGTTTGACAAGTGGTTTGGCCGGTTAAAATGTTTTAGACCTTTGACTCGAGTCTGGTCCAAGAGACAGTTGTTTTTTATTAAACAAACTAAGGGTAGTCGAGTAAATTTCTACAATTTTCATATATGAAAACCAACAAAACTTGCACCGGTTCCACTTTAAATTATCTCCTTCAAAGATTTTTTTCTCTTTAATTAAAAAGAAAAAGCAGTATGGCGTATTCAGCGAGCATGAGGAATTTTATTTTACCCACGCAAATATATTATTATGCATATTTATAATGTGTCATACATCCAGACTATAAGTGTGGAAGGATTATAATTTAAATATTTGATACTTATACACGTAGGCATAACAATATATCTGTGTATAGCCAAAATATAATTATGCCAGTGAACATTATATGGCATGATAATTGACAATACAATAAAAAAACAGAACTTTCTGCTACTTTTGTCCTCTATAATCTTGTCTGCTACGGTAATACAGTATTCACTTTGACAAAGAGCTCTTCCGATCTGTCGATCCAACAGTCAAGGAATGATTCAGCCACTATTTCCCCCACCTCTCTAGTCACTTTTGACAAGCAAAGTTTATAGGGTGCCCTATATAACACTCCTCGTTATTGAACAAAACCCCAGCCTTACAATTACCCATCATTTTCCTCCTGTCCCTCTAGAAATGAAAAAGAGTTTTCTTGAATGGATTTTCTTCCTGATTTGTGCTCTGCTGCTCCTATCAAGCTTTGCTCTTGAAAATTCCCAGAAACTAGAGCAAGAATATAACAGTGAGAATATAACACACTGATCTGTTATCATTCATTTCTATTTAACATTCAGATACAGTTTACGAGTATGTATTTTTATTTATGCAGGTGCAAGAAAAAAAGCAAATTATCAGGAAGATGGTCATGGCAAAGAAATTGGAGCAGAGCATGACATTTTTTTCACAGGAAAGGGACAAAAGGGGAAAGGATCTTATGGAGGTGCAAATGTTGTACATCGTCGACCAGATAAAAACGCTGCTTCACCATCATACAAGTCTTCCTCAATCACTTTTACGACGATTGTTTGGTTTAAGCTCCTATTTGCCTAAGGGTGGTTGTCCTCTCAGTTTATTTGGTTATGGATTGAATTTTCTCCTAATTTTGTCAATTCAATCATGTGTGTAATTACATCGAGCTTGAGGTCATGTATTTATTAATTATCAACCAAACTTTCTTCAGATCTTATGTCTCCATTTCTTTTGCTTCATCCCACATATCGCCAAAATCTCCTGCAGAGAATAATAATGGAAGATCAAATAAGAATCAACCCCACATGTTCCATCTTTCAGGGAATATTGCAGTTGCCGGCCGACTTTATTATTTGAAAATGGGTCTTTCACCTTTTCACTTCTTTACACTCAAGTCCAAACCTTTGATTTCTAGCACTGGAGCTTCAAAACACTTTAAAAAAAATAACAAAGTAGATTATTTTAATGGAAACCGTCCAATTTTCTATTTAATTTGACTATATAGTCAACTCTTGACTTGTTAATTTAACACGACTAATTGGGTTAAAAGTCAATAACTTTAGTATGTTTATATGTCACTTAACAATCTCTAAAACCCTATTGTATTGCTTATATGGTTAATTAAATGTAACATCATTAATAATATTGCCGCTCTTAGAGCATTCACATTGGTAGTGTTAAAATTAACTATCCACATAAGCAAAAAGTAGAGTTTTCAGTGATTATTAAAAGACACATAAGCAAGTTAAATTTAACTATTAATTTGTGTCACATTGATGACTCTAACCAATAGTGTTAAATTTAACTATCAATTCAATAGTCAAAAATTGAGCCAATCCGGATTTAATTAAAATAAAAAAAGAAGAAATAATGACATATAAGATGTTAAATTTATTGTTAACTTTAATAATAAAACTAGCAACTTGTTAAAATAAATGCTTTTAACAATTACTTTAACACCGCCAATACATGTTATTTTTTGAGATGTTAATTAACAACTCCATTAATAATCTACTTTAGCTCTACCAACGTAGATGTTATTATAAACCAATTGAGCTGGACTCCAATTCTGAGTATGAAAGGAATAATATGGGGATGGGGTGTAGTAAGATAGACAATCCATCAAGTGCGCAGTATTTTGCAGGGGACAAGCACTCAGTTTAAATGAAGATCGGAAGAGGCCTTTCCTTGATATTGAACCGAATTGCATAACTTCTTGAAAAAAATAAATAAATAATTTTAACCCTAATCTATAACATTCATATTTTTTCATTTCTTTTTTCGATTTTCCTATTGTTCTACCGGTTGAACTAGGTCTACTTTGCTTCCCAAACCAGTTTCAAATCAACAATTTTAGGGGCCAACTAGACTGGTTCTCCATTTTCTAGGTCTAACCAGCCGGTCTGGTCGAATTTCAGGATATGCATGGAATGGACAAGGGTTTCTCGCACAAAGGATGAGTACCTACGGCCACACACACATACACACACATATATATATATATATGTTAGTTGTTAACAAAAACTACAGCCATACATGCTGCCATTAACACTGTAACTTTCGATATGACAGAATGAAAGTGTACAGGGATTTCTCAAAACCCAAAGGATGAATAACTACAGCAATATGTGCCACCATTAACATTCCAAACTTATAATACAGCTGTTACATGAACACCGATACTTCATTAATGACCTGCTTTAGTGAAGGAGTTATGCATCTTGAGAAGAATAGCTTTCTCCACATAGAACAGTGAGTACCCTGGCTCATCTAGTCCAAACAGGGGATTTTTTTTATTTATTTTTTTTTTAACTGGATCTAATCCAATGAGGTAAGATGCACATTTCCCCATTATTCACTCCCATCACACACTAATTCCTTCACAAGTAGAGTTTCAGGAAGGGACTTCCTATAACAAGTTACTTTAGGCAACTAGTCTTGCTCAGCGATGGATTCAGGTTAGGCAGCACCCGGAGTCCGCACAATTTGATCCAATATCAGAGATCGGTCTCTAGATATTAGCAACCATGTTAAATTGAAGATATTAGCAACCATGTTAAATTGAAGTCATTTTTCCCCTCTGCAGTTGCTTACAAAGTCTCTAGTTTAGATTCCTGTCAGTCCCATATCATAATCCTTGGCCTTTCTCAATACATCAGACAAATGTAAGTCTGTCATTGTCCCTCCTGGCCACGAGTGCTGTCTCGAATAGGTTCCCCCAAGAGCTGCTCCAGTTTCAGATCATCTACTAGTCCATTAGATCTCATCGCAGCATACAGTTCTCTAGCATCGACAAACAACTCAGATTTCAATAATCCTTCCACCAAAACACTGTGATGTTCAGAATCTGGCACAACTCCATATTGTTTCATGTTCGACCATATCTTTATTGCATTTTCAGGTTGCCCCAATTTTAGAAACTTGCTAAGAGTAAGAAGAAATGTGGGCCTGCTTGGACCAAGACCAGCTTTTCTCATAAGATCCAGAACTTCAAATGTTCCTTCTAAACTTGCAACCTCAAGAAATGCGTGGTATGTTTCACTAGTCGCGGGAATGTCATCCTCTATCATTCTGGCCAATATAGTTCTTGCCTCCTCAAACATTGCCGATTCACAAAGAGGACGTATCATAGAGTTGTATGTCGTAGAATCAGGTCGAACACCATTCTCTTTCATTATATTTAATATTCTAAGAGCTTCATTTAGGCAATTCTCACGAGTCAGTATGTAGATCAAAGAATTATACACCTTCATGCCAGGTATCCAACCCTTTTTCCTCATTTCATCATACAATCTAAGTGAGTCAAATAGATTACCAACTCTTGAGAAGCATGAAATCATGTGTGTATAAGAAGTCCCGTTAGGCACAATACAGCATCTCGACATTTCCCGCCAAATCCTCTTGGCTTCACTTATATCAATGACTATAGTACACCAAGAATTCAGAATTATGTTAAAGCTATCAGTTTCCAATGGGAAGAACTTCTTATTTAGGAACATGAATTCCTCTGCTTCTTCAATATTTCCATGTTTACAAAGAATGTGTAAGAATGAGAAAAAGGTTCTCTGGTCAGGAGAAAATTTGAACTTCTGCATTATTTTGAAAGTTCCAATAGCCTTGCTTGGGTTATTTGCTGCTGCGTATCTATCAAATTGTATTACAAGACAATAAGGAGAGGAAATCTCATTAAAAAGGAGAGAGAGAGTATAGAAATATTTTCTGATACTACAATCTGCAAAATGACTATCGGTACACAGCATTGTAAACCATCGCATAAAAACTTGTCTGGACAAAACAGTAATTTACTACATTAAACTACACCAATATGCAAACAAACTAGAAGATCCCCTTAAGATACATCTGTCATCTGAAGCAATATTAACTGTCCAAAATTTCTATCAGTGTGATGGGGAATTCTCCGATCTAAAGAAGGCAGTCAACTACCGAAGACAGCAAAAATTCTATCACAGCTAAATGGTGCAGCAAAAGAAGCTTCAAATGATATAATTCTATTATGGGTCTTGGGCAGTTTACTTCTTGGTGAATTCTAAGTGGTCTAGAAGAATCTTCATTTTGAGAGATCGGAAACTTCATAACGTAAATCTACAAATGATCATAGGGAAACTCATGAACCTAAACATAGGCATGTACTTTGTTTAAACGGGAAATCATATATTAAGAAAGTTCTATATTTTTTTCATCATCAGTGAAGCACTCTTCTTTTTGCCCATGCTTATATTCTCAAGTTACCTCTTCTTTTCTGGGATTTAAGAACACTACTCTAATTTCATCTCTATCAGTGTTATCATTTAATCTGTGGTGCATTTATCCTTGAAAAATAACTTCACCATGAAAGGTCCAGTCTAGGACAATTTGTCTGTGAACCCTCTAAAGCCAAAGCTTTTTGTCAATAGGATCCTTTCACGAAACTTACCTCATTATGGTTTTCTATTTTTATATCAAAATAGGAACTTATATAGTGAGAATGATAGGTGGAAATTTGTGAAGTATCTGTAGCTCCCCTGCAAGATGGGGGCACCATTGGTTTTGCCTATATCTATTGTGGAATAGAAATAGAAGTGGAATGGGCTTAGTTTACTTCTAACTACCTAGTCAAGTTTAAATTGTTAACATACGACAAATTTATCCATTAAAACCTTTCAAATGAAACTGTAATTTGTTTATATTGAATTACCTTGTCTAAAATTTGTTAAGACGGGTCATGATTCATTTAATTTTTCTTTAACACAACCCATGATGTAAGCCCAAATTTGATTTTCCTATATTTTTACAATGTGTATATTTTTCATAAAAATGGAAGTGAGCAACACTTGATACTTTTTGCTAGCTATGATACGGTGATGAATCTCCTCATCTAAAGGGACACAATTATCTAAATCTAGTGCACATTCATTTCTTACTAATGCATGGGATCTATCATGACTCAGAAATTCTCATTCTATCAACAAATGGCATAACAACTGCTTCAGACTCTGACGAATATATCAGAGTTTGACAAGAAAGCTAAAAGCTTGATCAACTTGAACAAATATCTAAGAAAGAAAAGCAGTTTATTTGTTGCTTATTACTCATTAGTGTTCAATTATAAAAATGAACCGAATGCCATATATAGTGATGATGATTAATTCTGACATTTGAGTTTTTATATATGACCAAAGCTCATGAACCTAATACAAATGGTGGTGAGTATGTCTGGTTATATTAATTCCGAATATATGAACAAAGATCATTAAGACATGTTTTAGAGAATGCAAGCATGTAACAATATTTGTGTCAAAGGAATCAGATAAAAATAATTAAGGACGTGTTTTAGAGAATGCAAGCATGGAACAATATTTGTGTCAAAGGAATCAGATAAAAATAATTCCACAAACTTTGCGTCCATAATAAGCACTTAACTTCTTAAATAAAATAATGATTAACAGAGATGAGCAGATAATGAGATATGGAACTTAGGTCAACATCAACATGTTCAGTTTGCCATATCAAAAAAACAATATATAATGTTAAAGAAACAAAATCAACATATTCTGGCTTAAGGCTAGAAAAAATTTTGAATTTGGAATAGAAGATTAGAAAGGAGTTGTATAAGAATTGAAGAAAGAGTTAGCAGATAATATTTATTATGCATTAGAGAAAAAAGAAAAGAAAAGAAAACCGATCTAAAAGGAAATAAAGCTAAAAGCACTGCGTAGTCTCAAGCAGAAGCCAAAGTTTTACCTGTCAATCATGGTTATCATAGCTTGTTGAGTGTCCCTTGAAGCCTTATAAAGGTCATGTATTAGAGTCCAAGCAGTGCTGAATTTTTTATGGTTACCCAGCAACCATATCATCAAGCACCAAGTCTTATCAACAACACAATTCCATTTCTCGCCCCACTTAAACACCAAATATGCCAACTTCCATTCTTCTCTTAGAGCCCAAATTGCGGAAAAGATTAAATCTTTACTTGGTTTCACACCAGAATTATCAAGAAATGACATGGCTTCATCTCCACGTGCACAGTTCTTGGCTTCTTGGATAGTTTCGAGGAATTCAGGGGGAACCAATCGGATACTTTTATCAATTTCATCGGCCCATTCATCGAAGTCGATTATTTGGATGGTATTTTGGATGTCCGAGTCTTGAAGGGTGGAGAAACGCTGGGATCTTTTATAGTGGGTGACAAATGTTTGACGAAATGCTTCACTTAAATTATGTATCAAATTATTCAGTGGCGAAGGAGAATTTTGATGGCGATTGCCGGATGAGCTCAAAGTTTGGGAGAATAAGATTGCAGGATGAACTCGAAGGAGTTGGAACCTCCTACAAATTGTGAGCAAAGCCATAATTTTGTCGAATGCATTACACACAAAATTTGGGTGGTACAGAATTTCCTTGACAAGGAGGTGTACTCTGTTCACAGCAGTTGGATTGGATCTGGAAAATGGGTAGACCCGCTTTATCGGATGGATAGTTGGAGTCTTGAAGGCAAGAAAAGTTGGATTTATATGAGAAATTGTGAAAGCAATCTAAAAAAAGATTATTAAAAAGGTATGTAGATTTTTTTCTTTGTTTTTTTTTTTTATAATACATTCACGGTATTGATTTGATAAATTCTTTTCTATATATATAAAGCTTTAAAAAAAAAAGCTATCAAAAAATTAATAGAATAAGAAGTAGGGAAAAAAATGTAAAATGTTGTCAAGAATTTCCCTTGAGAGATATAAAAGAAAACAATAACACTGTGTTTGATACGAAAAGATAGAAAATAAAATATTTTTCAACTTTTATGAAAAATGTTTTATCTAGGGGAAGGTGAGAATTGATTTTTCAATAAATGGATAAAATAATGCTTAATAAAAGGATTGTACTATTGAAATTTAATTCTATTTATATTTTTCAATCAAATGCACGGAGATGGAAAAGGTGAATTCAAATTTTGATATTGACGCCCTTTAAAAAAATTAGAAATTGGCACAAAAACAACATAAACATGTTGGCAAAAGAAAAAAACAAAAACAAGAGAGATAGAAAGAAATTCATATGTGATTGAATAAAAAAATATAATTAATTCAATACATATCTTAGCTAATGACGATGGATAAGTGAAGCATCGTCGATTCGTCATCGATTGCTGGTAACATCAGTGAAGACATTGTATTGGCGTCAGTAATTGTTGGACTTCAATCAACATTGATAGAATTAGTTAGGACAATAACAATGGCATTGGTCATGGTCATTGGTGAGTGCAAATTGAAATCAATGTACGTTGATAGCTTTGGCCAATTCTAATATACTTTTCGATGGTAACTTGTCACCTGTTTTGCAAGAACCCTTAAAAAGATACAACCACTCATATAAAACAAGTGACAAAACGTGATAAAGGTATTACTAATTAACAAGTGACAAAATCTTGGTTGTCTTCAATAATTGTCTTCAATAATTGTTTTTAAAGTCAAGATGTTCTCTATTTTAAAGAGCGAGTGTTTAAAAAATTAAAAATGAATTTTAACAAACTCTCTAATTGAACTTTTAAAAGTAGAGAGTAGTATTTTGCTACACATATTTGAAGAGTCAAATCCACTATCTATAATTTAATAGTTACAAATTTCAAAATTCCTTTCTTGTTTTAATAAAGCTACATTTAATCTTATTTGTCATCAACATATAAAATGTGAACTATTAATGGCAAATAGTTTATCTTCTTGAATTTTATATAAATAGATTAGATTAGATGGCAAAGAACAAAGGCTAATGGTACATTACAAGTAACTTTCCATGATTGAAGTTGCACTTATATATAATTAGTTTCTCTCTTCCTACTTTCTTTAATATAGCTATGACTTTTTAAATAAGTGACTTCAATTTTCAGTGTTTGATAAATTTATCTATTTCCTTCTTGAATAATGCTAGTATTTATTTATACCGAAGATTGGTCTAGTTGCTATTTTCTCATTAGATAATAAATTGGTAGATATCTCCATGTATTATGATTGTCCCCCCTCATTATTTTTCCATAAATGAATGAATAAGTTGTTTCCTTGTAATATGGCGGAAGCTCTTGTCATTTCAAAATAGTTAAAGTGATAATAACAAGGGACGTGACATGCTATTTCAATATGTTTTTAATATTTTCATAAATCTCGTTGAAATACTTCTTTTAATTTCCCCTTCTTTTTCTAGAGTTATATTAAAAGAAGTTTACTAAATTCTTTTGCATTTGTGAAACTTACTTAGGTTAATTTGGCCATATGACTCATAAATGTTTTTAAGTTAAATACCAAAGCAAGTATACATGATCAACCATGTAAAAACCATTTTAATGCTTAATTTAACCGAACAAAGGACTGGAAAGCCTCAACATGGAAAATGAGGCTCTTAATTTTGAACAAAAGTTTTTCTTACATAATTACACTCTATGCCATATATATATATATCTATACATATACTTGTTCTACCATCTTCGCTTTCTCACTAGGCCATTACATTAGATAACGAACAAGGGCTTGTCTTTCCAAACTTTATCATAGTGGAGGAGTGCATGGATGTATGCACAAAAGACACTAAATTCATATGTTGTCCCCAAGTATATAAGGAACACCGGTGCATCCTCGTAATAAGCTCATATATCAGTCTCTATTACATGTATGATCTCACTTGCATCCCGAGAAAGTCTCCACTCTTCAGCTTGCTTTTCATGGATCCTTAGATTTATCATCTATAAAAAAAATGGTTAAACACTAAGTGAGTATAAGGTATCCCGTGAGCAACAAAATATTTAGGTTACCACAAAGCTATAAAATCATTTCACTTCACAAGTTCAAGAGACCACGACGCTCTTCCGATCTGTATTTTTGAATGCATTATAGGGCCCAAATACTAGAATTACCTACTACTTGTGGCGTGCATTAATGCCTTCTAAATGCCAAGTTTGGCAATGGCAATACAATAGTGAGTGGATCCACAATTAACCCTGGTTGACCTTTATCGAAGTTCCAAGCAAATAGTATTATCAATTCAAATTAAACACCACACTAATCTTCCCTATCCCGGGATCATTGAATAGGTTATAGTGTATGAACAATTCAAAACAAATCAAAACAAAATGGGTAGGGCAATTCTAGTGATTCATATGCAAGAAAACATGCCATTCATTCTCATAATATGACGTCAAAACCAATGCTTTTCTTTTAAAACACATGCATGCCATTGAAACCCAAACATTGGTACTCATCTTGCTCTTGCTTCTTGAAAGATTATTGAATGTTTGTGGGTGAAAAGATACCTTCAAATCCTTGTATTTTCCTCAAGCAAAGTAGCTCTTTAAGTAGGGATTTAATATGTATATGAAGAGGGCTTGTTTAAGAGACCAAGAGAGTGTTTTTGAAAGTCTTTTGAGGGTGTTTTAAGGGTAGTGATATTTATAGACGAATTTGCTTATTTATTTTGTAAAGATTTTGAATTCCACATATGAAAAAAGCTATAAGTGTCTCTAGATAATTTATACACAACCAATGGAAATGATTCCAATTGGAAGCCCAATAATTCATCTCATCAAATTAAAATGCCAAGTGTTCTTGAATTTGTTTCATGTGAGAATTTGCTAAGTGTCCAAGTGTCCTTAGATTTTTTTCTCACTTATTGCTTAATAACCCTTCAACTTAATGTACTTCATAATTAAGTCATTATATTTTAGACTATATTAATTAAGTATCACATTTCAGCTTTAAGCATTCTTTTGCTCCAAATTCGTTACCCGATTAGACTTATTTACTCTTTTAGCAACTACTACTAACGGATAGAGATAGTCGATACTCATTCAAGTACTTGTTATCCTTTTCAAGGTAATTCAAAATATCCTCAAACCGTTCTAGAATGCTACAATTAACCATCTGATTACAAAACTCACTAACTAATTGCTTATAAATGAGTGTTATGCGAAAGGTGGCTCAATTACTATAAAAAAATGCCACTAAGGAAATTTTGAAATTTCACGGGGTGTTACAATGATTATCCAGCAATCATCCGATATAAAAATACCAACTAGACTGGAAAGAATAAAAATTATGAATTTTTATCATATTTCTTATTATTATATTAGATCCTTAAGTTCTTTCTTTATATTTATAAAACAAAAATTCTGACATAATGTAAGATTTTTACAAAGAATGTTAAACCAATATATTGAATTACAAAATCTCCAACAATGTGTGATGGTAAGACTTTTTCTTTCTATAAATGAAAACCAAAAGTTATTTCAAATTAATAAATACTAAAAATAGAAAAAAAAGGGACAAAAATTTACAGAAAAAGTAGTCGTATTTCCCCTTATTTTTTTTAGGTTGAATTTGGCATTTTAATTATAGTTAAAGTTAATTGAAGTAGCAATAAGCAAAATTTGAGAAGCTATCTTTCTGCTGCATTTCAAAATTTGTTATGGGATCTCATTATTTCTCAAATAATCATTTTATTTTTTTATTATATTTTAAAGCAAATCCAGAAATACCATTACTTCAAGTCTAGACCGATTGTCCGAGCCAATATACAAAGGAATACAAGTGGACTAAAAACCACAAGATGAGAAAGAAATAGCGTAAGACGCAATAATGTAGGTAGGACATATTCCTCTCACGAGGGATATGAATGCAAGAGCCACGTCGAAGATCCACCAAAAGCTACATAACTTCGCTAAGAAGAGCGGCGTTGGGCGTAAACTCAAAGTTCCCATTCAAATCTAGATAATCTCAAACAATCATATTCAATAAAGTTAATCTTCATCCCGTGATCTCTAGCAAATTTCAAACCCAAAAAATTTGCTAATCCAAAAACAAAGCCACACCTTCCACATCTTCCACTTATTGACTCCATCAAAGCGTTCAATCAATACCCCCGAAACTGTACCTGAATCACCTCTAATAATTGCACCAATAGAGTGACACCGCAAATCCCAATTGATGGCAGCGTCGACATTGGGTTTGAGACTTCCAATTCCAGTTGGTTTCAATCCATCTCCTCTCCTGCATCTTAAAAGGATCTGTCGATCAACAACCTGGGAATAGGTTACCACTAGGCTCAAGCCATAAATAGCAACAGATGAAGGATCTTGATTTAATTAGCTATATTTCTTAAAAAACCAGAAGTTGTTCCCCAAACAGTTTTCTCCCTTAATTGTATTTTTCTTTGAATGAAGTATAGTTGAATAAACAATTTTGAATCCCTAACACCGTATATTCATTAAATCACATAGAACTTTTTATATACTCCTTCCGTTCCCACAAAAATAGTCCACTAATTATTTTCACCCAAATTAAAGAATGATAGTTAATATAGTAGAAATATTAAATTTTACTTATATTTTTTCATATACTCTTACCTCTCATTAATGGTTTGAAAATAATTTCAATACATAGGTAGTTGATGTGAAGTAATGACAATTACATTAATTAGGGACATATATAAAAATGAAAAATTAAAGATACACTCATTAATTATTATGGTAAGTTGACTATTTTTTGGGACAGACGAAATAGAATAATGGACTATCTGGGGTGGAGGCAGTAGTAGATTACTAATCATATTAAAATTTTGTTTTCTAGTGTTCCCGTCTCGGCCCGAATTTTTTTTTATTTTTATATAGAAAATACAAAAGATAAATACTTTAAGTCGAATTAAATATTTTCTTTATTACAGTATGTGTAGATAAAATTTTTAAGTCGGCTCTACCGCAATAATAATAATCCATGTTATGAAACTTATAATAGTTTTATAGTTTTTATCCTAAAACAGACCTTGCTTGAGCATATTCAATTTTCTTTAGACGTCATCAAAGAACCACGCAAACCCTTTTTACCTAATTGTGATTGTGTTTAGTCAAATGCTCAGTTTTTGCATTATTATCGACTAATTTTAAGGCATTTGACTTACAAACACTAACGCACTTGCTAACAGAACACATTTCATTTATATTCAATACAACTGGCAATTAATAATAAAATAAAGGGTAAATTTCACAAAAAGTCCCCAACCTTTACAAAAATTAACAATTTCATCCATAATATTTTTTAAGCATGTAGGTCTCCAACCTTTCAAAAACAAGCACAAAAGGTCCCTACTTACTATTTTTGTCAATTTTCATTGTTCACTTTTTCAATAAAGACAATTTTACCCTTTATTTAAATTTAACAAATAAGAACACAAATTTTAATTATTTATTTTGATCTCTTTGCTGCTTTCTCATTCACACACTTATACATATTCATCTGTATATTGTTTTTTCATCCATTCACTTACTAGAAGCTATACATACACATTGATTAATATATTATCTTTTTCATTCACTTATTTAATATCATCACTACTAGTGTTATAGTCATTTTAGGCAATGAACTCTTTAAAATTTAAATATAAATAAGTAATGATAATTAAGATGTCATTGATATTAAAATCATAAAAAATTAGAACAATTAAAAATGTATAAATTCTTCTAGCAAAAAAATTGAAGGTTTAAATTACTGGTAAATTTAAAAGGGGAGGTGATGAAATCCAATGAGGCAAGACTTCAGTTCGTGTGTCGGTGGGCCCCATTACGAGATCAAAAGCCAAAGAAATTCGAGAGCCGATGGGAGACTAGTTCAACATCTCATGAGTCAAGCTCAAATGGGAAAAGTACTGAGGGTCAGAGCTCTTCCGATCTGTTAGATGCAATGAAGCCAAAGGAAGTCATGTTGATTGAAGCTAGGACCGATCATGTTCAAGAAATTGAGCTTGAGGACTAAAATGAGCAATTTAAGAAGTTCAAGGGCTAAAAATATAATTTTAAGAAGTTCAGGGCCCCCGCCCCATCAACGCAGTGCGCCCGCACCCGTAGTTCTAATTTTGATAGAATGTCCAGTGTACCGCACTGAGAGAGCAGTGCACCCGCCTTGTCAAGCAGAATTCTTTTGGGCGAATTTTTGGATCTTTTTCTTATTTTCTCTCTCATTTTTCTTCCAATTTTAGGGTAAGCTTGCATTCTTGTAAACGTCATTTGGTGGCTTGAAAGTCCCTTCAATTCCAATGAACCTCATTGAACTTGTAAGGGTTGATTTCTCTTGAGATTGTAATCCTATTTCTTGAGTGCTTTCTTTTAATTACTCTTGGGGGATTTAAGAACTATTTCCTAGTTTTACATGGGTTGGATTGGTTTAGTTCAAGATCAAACATCAAATTTTTCGCTTTTTTGGGAGATTTCCAACATTTGTGGGATTCTTTGGACTATATTCCAAAAGGGTTCACATCAGGAGGACCCCTTTTGTTTTCGCTACAACCTTCTCATTTCAATTTTTTGCGTTTTTATATAGCTAAAAATGGGAGATATATTGTTAAAGGCATCCTTCCACACTCCAAAAAAAAAAAATAGTGAAGGAAATGGTGGTTGTACTTTGTGGAAGTTAAGAGTAACTAATTAGAAAAAACAACATATTTTCTCCTTCTTTAATTTAAATCTTTTGGATATTTTAAAAGGTTTTTGTACTAATTTATTTTTATTCATTCATAGAGGGTAAAATGGTAATTTTATAAGCATATAAATGTGAAAATAGATAGAAATTGCCCATAGAGATCTTTTGTGCTTATTTTTGAAATGTTGGAGACCTACATGTATGAAAAAAAGGTTGAGGAAGAAATTGTTATTTTTTACAAAGATTGGGAACATTTTATGAAATTTACCCTGAAATAAAATAAAATAAAAATGCTGCTTTTACCATATATGTTGGTGGGTTGATAATAAAATATATTTACTTGTATATACTTGTAAACTAGTTGTATTACCCGTGTGATGCACGGGAAGGGAAACCATATAAGTAAAAACATGTGGAGAAAATAGACAAAGATAATAAGATAAACAATACAAGACAAAATTAAAATATATATATATAAAAAGATCATCATGAGATGAGATTGTCACAATCTTACAAATTTTGGAAAACTTATTTGTATACAATATTTGTTGTTGATCTCATTGATTTTTTATCTTTATCACAAATTAATATCTTTAAACTTGAGCGACTTTTCACTCTAGATATTGCAACATATAGTTATCCATGTGTAAACACTGGTCTTTTAAGAAGAAGTCCAACACGAGAAAACGATCGTCATTAATTTTTATTCATGATCATCGCGAACGACACCATGAACGGGAATTGTCTCCTTTGAAATTTAACAGGTATTCTGGAGTCTGATGGTATTAACGACATTCTTTGAATGAAAACTCTGTGGCCTGCATTGTTCCCAGATATGGGATAAGTGCATAGACATGTCAATTTAAGATAGAGTAATACTATTTAGCACTATTGGTGCTTGGCACCATATCAAGGTGATATTGAATGATAAGTCAAATCAAGTAGGTCCTTTATTCGTGTATTTAATTTCACTTATCATTTAATACCATATTAGTTACCACGTAGACTGGTGCTAAACACCACTGATACTACATAGCATTATTATTTAAGATATGATGAAAATGGGTTTTAACTCCTCAAAAAAAAAAAAATTGGGTTTTAACAAGAAAAGATGTAAGAAAGTTTTTTCTTTTTTATTAAAGTAAGTGATTTGGCAATTAGTCAATAAAGTCGATCTTATTTCGAAACAGGAACCATGATTTTCTTTAGATAACTTACTTCATTTGGTAAGAGTTACATTTGTCTCAACTTTCGTAAGAATTATCAGCAAGAAACGATGCGTGTGCCTAGAAAAAAAAATGCATATGTGGTATTATTTGTGTTCAAACTGCACAACAAATATGCTTACGTGGCAAAAGGAGCTAAACGAGTAAGTGTCTGATTGGATGGAAATTCCACTTGGCAGTCCTTAGTCGTCATGGAGACTGCAAAATCTTCAGCCCTTCTCTCTCACGAGTGCAACCAATTTCCAACGCCTATCCACCAAATCTAAGGGAAAATAGAAATATCCTTTGTTTTCCTTTAAATTAGCAAGAATTGGCCTTTTCAGTAATTTTATTGAAAGAGGAGGCGATTTCCAATCACCATCCCTATGCGTCCCCCATCTATAAATTCACAATTTTACATGTTCTTCAGTTTAATTTATTCGCCGTCCGACGCCACTCACGGACAGATCTCTCGATTCTCGCTTAAGACTTTTCAATTTTAATTCATTCTCAGTATAAGAATTAGTGAATCGATTACATGAATTTGTAATCGGATCACTACCAGATCGATTCGGTTTAATCTACTTTCTCTCTCTCTCCTCTCGATCCCGGAGTAATCAATTTTTTCTGTATAATTAAGGTATATTTCTTAGATCTCTGTATTTGGAGCTATTTATATTGTCACATGCATTGGAATTAATTGAATTGAGCTGTTTTCAATGAGTTTTTATGCGTATATGCTAAACTCTTCCGATCTTTGATGTATGAATTTCAGATCTCGGCGTCTCCTTGTAAATTTTGCAGTATTTTATGCTTGCATGTTATCCTGTCTATTTTGAATTTTTGCTTGCGTTTCTGTTTTTGGTGTATACTATGTATAATCTTAATCGTGCTACATTCGGGTAAATCGTGCTCCACTGTCTGAATCATAGATCTGCGCTCTTTAGGAGACATAACCATCTTTGTCGGATTGAGTTTTGAAGATTTGAGTAGCTTCTGTTGCTTTTCCTTTACCGGAATGTGTAGATATTCTATCATCTATAATCTGTTGCACCATTATGAATTTTTGCTTTTAAGTCGTGGTGATCGGTAGCAGTGATACCTCCTTTTGTGAAACTCGTTTTTGGTCAGATAACGAAGTTTATAATTGAAGATAGGATCTTTTTAGTTTGAACTTGTGTTTTTTTATTTATATCTTTTCTTTTTAAACTGGTTTCTTATTTTTTGAAGAGATTTTCTAACGGTAGCCTCACATGTGGTGAGGAAGTAAAGTAGTTTTGATCACATGCCATGTAGGAGGGGGTAGACTTTAATCTACCCACATGGCAGTAGGTGATCAAAACTAGGAAGTAAACCATTGGTTACTTCTGTTGGCATGTTCTTAAACAATTTAGGAATGGCTTTTACCATGTTTTTATTTACCTCTCTTCATTAATTAAAAGTTTGCTTTATAAGTTGGAGTACCATGTTTACTAGCTTTTCAGTTCTGAAAGTAATTTCTGAATGATAGCACCACAAGTGGTAAACAAGAGTTAAGCTTTGGTTAATTTTCTTAGCTTCTTATTTTAGACGCATGATATTTTAGCTTTGCACTTGACCTGAGTTTTTCTATTTAACTTGGTTCATTAATGAAGGATTCTTCTTTCAACTGGACCTTTTATGCCTATTTGTTGATGCTTATTTTCCGTGTATTTAAGGTAATTTTTCTCAATGCTATACATGATTTCAGTTCGTTAATTGATCTTTGTAATTGGAACACTGTACTTTTATGGGGTCTTTTCGCATGCATCTGAGTTCATTCTTCGTGATGGCAAAAAGGTAGGGTTTCCCTGTAAACTCTTTTATTGGCTCTGTTGGTCTATTAATTTTATTCCTTTAGCGAATTTTATGTACAGAAGCAATTTGAAATGAAAGTATCCATTGCTTTATACATCGCTCTTTTTGGTTGAATCCTAATGAAGGATGTCTTGTGTTATCTAGAGATTTATTTGATAAATAAGTTGCTCTGATTATTTATGCATTTTTTGTGCATATGGACATCCATTTAACTTGACAAAAATAAAGTGTTGAAATAGTTCCAGTTTCCTCATTGTTGATATAATCATTTTGTGTTTCTGCAGACCTTGAGCTGTTGAAATGGCATCAACAGCCGGAAACAGTGGATGGTTGAGGGGGAGGGTGAAAGCTGTTCCATCCGGTGACAGCTTAGTGATAGTGGCAAGCAACAACAAAGCAGAGATTCCTCCTGAGAAAACAATAACTTTGTCCTCACTTATTGCTCCAAAATTGGTACGTTCACTCTACATGGGGAACTCTCATCTCATGCAAGATTTGCAGTTGATATCTAGCTTTATATAAATTTACTAACCTTTTATTATTATGCATGATAGCTTGTAAAAAAATATATGTTGGAGCTTCTATGCTAGCTTTAGGGTTTAATGGTTCAATTAGCTAATGTTCATCTTATAGCTTACATGCGTATGTTATAATTTCTCGCTATTTATTGAGTTCAAATGATTCTTCAATTTGGCTGGACCAGTTTGCATAGCGAGTCATACATTTGATGCATGTGATATATGTATAGATAAATTCTATGTTCTTTTAATTTCTTTCTCACTTGCACTTCAATTGTTTTTGGGTTCTAGGCTAGAAGAGGCAGTATTGATGAGCCATTTGCATGGGAGAGCAAAGAATTTTTAAGGAAGCTTTGCATTGGAAAGGTGCTTACTACTGGATTACTATGGTTAATATTTTTAGCCTTTTTTTTTTCTTTTCTTTGACAAACTATTTTTATGGAGATCTTTATCTGTTTTCTTGACACAGGAAGTTACGTTTAGAGTGGATTACACTGTGCCATCCATAGGGCGTGAATTTGGATCTGTTTTCCTTGACCAAACCAAGAATGTTGCTTCCCTTGTTGTCGCTTCAGGCTGGGCAAAGGTGATAATTCTTTTGGGTTCTGAAATTATGTTACTAAAACTTTTTTTAATGTGTTTATATTGTTCTTTGACATCTTATGAGTCGTTGTGTCTGCAGGTTAGGGATCAAGGTCAACAAAAAGCAGAAGTTAGTCCTTTTTTGGCTGAGTTGCTAAGTCTGGAAGAGCAAGCCAAGCAACAAGGTCTTGGTCGTTGGAACCGAGTATGTTTTGTTTAATATCCAATACCATTATATCATCTGTAATTGTCCATCCAGATGAACATAATAAATTTGATTAATCATCTCACAATGTTCATTTATATCATTATCTTAAGCATGTTATGCTCTAATTTTGGTTTTATTACTCCTGGAAACAGGCACCGGGTGCTTCTGAGGCTTCCATCAGGAACTTGCCACCTTCAGCCATTGGAGATTCTGGCAATTTCGACGCAATGGGCCTCTTGGCATCAAACAAAGGTAGTCCTTTGGAAGTTATCGTGGAGCAGGTCCGAGATGGAAGCACACTTCGTGTTTATTTGCTTCCAAGTTTTCAGTTTGTCCAAGTATTTGTTGCTGGAATTCAGGTATTTAACCCACTTCATTGCAATTTAGAAGCTAGGTCAGTGAAGTTTTGTTATTCCCTTTTTATGGCATTTCAAAGTTTGTATGTATGACTTTTAGGCACCGTCCATGGGCAGAAGGGCTTCAACTGAAGTCATTATTGAAACTGAAATAGCCTCTGACGAACCAAATGGTGATTCATCTTCGGAACCACGTGCCCCTTTGACATCAGCACAAAGACTTGCTGCTTCTTCTGCATCTGCCAATGAAGTTGCCTCAGATCCATTCGGGAGAGAAGCGAAACATTTTACTGAGATGCGTGTTTTGAATAGAGAAGTGAGTGCTTTTTAACTGCTGTTATTGATTATACTTCATTTGCTTAGATGTGTTTATAATTCTTGTTGGTTGGTGGCCAGGTACGTATAGTTTTGGAGGGTGTTGACAAATTTAGCAATCTAATCGGTTCAGTATATTATTCTGATGGTGAATCAGCCAAGGACCTAGCATTGGAACTTGTTGAAACTGTAAGTCATTCTACAATGCAAGCTTTAACCATATGGCATCGGCAACATATATAACTTTGTATACAATTGTTGTCCATTTGGCGCATCTCTACATGGTGCTACACTTGGGTGTATGCATACTCATGGAGAGAACATCTTATTTGAAGAACAAAAATTTTAGAGCTTATGAAATAAGATTTTCTTGCCAAGTTCTTAATTGTTTTTTTCTGTTAAATGTGACAATCTTGATGCAAAGATGTCATCTACCTCCAAGCTAATCGTGTTCATTGATGATGTGTTAGAAGAGGGTCAATATTTCACTTTAATTTATATTTCAAATTGGAGAAGCAATTGATTGCATAATTATCCGCTTGCATACTATTTATCTTTACCTGAAATGCTGTGGAAGTTTCAATCGTTGGACGTTTCATGGACACAACTTAATTGCAGTGTCTTTGATGAACATTACATTAGCTGGCAATTTTTCGCAATATTTGATGTCTAGATATGCTGCTTTTGCCTAATCTTTCCTCTGGTCGAATTTGCTCATAGTGCCTCTCCTATAATGTCATTTCAGGGTTTAGCTAAATATGTAGAGTGGAGTGCAAGTTTACTAGAAGATGATGCCAAACGGAGGCTGAAAAATGCTGAACTTCAAGCAAAGAAGACCCGCCTGAGAATGTGGACAAACTATGTGCCCCCAGCAACAAACTCAAAAGCCATTCATGACCAGAACTTTACTGGAAAGGTTTGTATTTTTTCAACTCCTGTTTTTATTTCTTCTATTTCTGGATTCCTTGGGTTTGTCAGTCTCCTATATTTGGCTTTCTCAGGTAGTTGAGGTTGTAAGTGGGGATTGCATAATTGTTGCTGATGATTCCTTGCCATTTGGAGATCCCTCTGCCGAGCGACGTGTCAATCTCTCAAGTATTAGGTGCCCTAAAATGGGTAACCCTCGAAGAGATGAAAAGCCTGCTCCTTATGCTCGCGAAGCAAAGGAATTTCTTAGAAATCGTCTAATTGGCCGTCAAGTGTGCATCCTTGGTTATTTTGTGGGCTTTACAGTAATTTATCACCTCCATTTTTCTTTTTTAATTTGATTAACATCTTTTTAGGTGCAAGTCTCCATGGAATACTCCAGGAAAGTCAGTATGGCTGATGGGCCTGTTGCTGCACCTGGGGCATCAGATTCAAGGGTGATGGATTTTGGATCTGTCTTCCTTGTTAATCCTGCAAAGGATGGGGATGGTGTTGGAGCTACAGCTGGAAGTCAGCAGACTGGGGCAAATATTGCTGAGCTTATGGTTGCACGTGGTTTTGCTAATGTAATCAGGCATCGAGATTTTGAGGAGAGATCAAACTACTATGATGCCCTTCTTGCTGCTGAATCGCGTGCTATTTCTGGCAAGAAGGGTATGCATTCTGCCAAAGACCCTCCTGTGGTTCACATAACAGACCTGCTGACGGTTAGTGGTCGAACTCCCATCCCAGCCTTTTGCAATTGTATTTCTCATGGAACTTACCCTTAAATATAATTTCATTAGGCTTCTGCAAAGAAGGCAAGAGACTTCTTACCATTTTTACAACGCAATAGGAGGATGACTGCCGTTGTTGAGTACGTCCTTAGTGGTCATCGGTTTAAACTGTATATCCCAAAGGAAACATGCAGTATTGCTTTCTCGTTCTCTGGTGTTAGATGCCCAGGTCGTAATGAACCCTATTCTGAAGAAGCCATTGCACTTATGAGGCGGAAGATAATGCAGAGAGATGTTGAGGTTGGAAGGCTTCATAACTTTCATCTCTATTTTGTGTTTTTTTCGTTCCTTAGTTTATATATTCTTCTTGTGCTCAAGGTTGAAGTGGAAACCGTGGATAAAACTGGAACTTTCTTGGGCACATTATGGGAATCCAGAACCAATGTGGCCGTGACACTTTTGGAAGCTGGGTTGGCGAAGCGTCAAACTTCTTTTGGCACTGACAGGATCCCTGACGCTCACCTTCTGTTGCAGGCTGAGCAGTCAGCAAAAAAGAAGAAGTTGAAAGCAAGTGTCTTGACTTCTCTTTTAATGATGATTGTTTATTGAACTATCAATTGCTAATATGCATTTTATTGCAGATGTGGGAAAATTATGTTGAAGGAGAGGAAGTTTCTAATGGTTCGTCTGTGGAAAGACGCCAGAAAGAAGAGATTAAGGTACTGCCTGAATAGAACTTAGGCGCAATAGTACTTTCTTTGTGGAATTTGAAGTGTTTGATGATATCGGATATTTTTCCATCTTCAGATAGTGGTTACAGAAGTCTTGGAAGGAGGTCGATTTTATGTGCAGTCTGTTAATGATCAGAAAGTTACCTCTATCCAGAAGCAGCTTGCTTCTTTAAACCTTCAAGAAGCTCCTGTACTTGGTGCATTCAATCCAAAGAAGGGTGACATTGTGCTTGCGCAGTTCAGCGCAGATGATTCTTGGAACCGTGCAATGGTAAGAGGCAACTTGATAAATCCACTTGTTTGTAATTTCAAGGTTTTTCCCCATCCTGTAGTTCTGTTATAACTCCCAACTTATCTATTGTGAGCTTTCCAATTATTTGATTTATAATAGTGTGGAATATATATCATAATGATATTATTAAGTATGACCATCTGAATCCCTCTGTAACTATTCAGATGTAAAATTTTGCAATCATTGTGTCAAATGCTTATTAATAATTCATGAAGATTAAATGGAGAATCCAGAATCTTTTAAATATAAGGTGCTATGTAGTTTCAATTAAACGCACTCAGGACATTACTAAATTAACTCAATCTGGGCTAAGGTTCTTGAATTTATGAAGTGAAAAAAGGAAGAAAATATAAATAATCAATAAGAAAGAAGCATGTTGCTAACAAAGAAGGAAAGGTAAAATGCAGAGTGCAAAGAGATAGAGGCTGTTGGAGTGTCTAGCAAAATCTATGTAATTAACCCTACTCCTCAATGTAACATTTTATATGTTTTTTTATCTATGATATTCAGTTTCAGAATACATAGCCAATTTGGTATATTTCTAATATATACCCTGAATTTGAATTTGTAGATTGTGAACGTTCCACGTGGCTCTGTCGAGTCTTCAAATGACAAGTTTGAGGTGTTCTACATTGATTATGGAAACCAAGAAGTCGTTACGTACAGTCGGTTACGTCCTATTGATCCTTCAGTATCTTCGGCCCCTGGCCTGGCTCAGCTCTGTGGTCTTGCGTACATTAAGGTTCCTACTTTGGAGGAGGATTACGGACAAGAAGCAGCTGTTCGCCTAAGTGAACACTTGCTAAGTGGGCCAAAAGAATTTAAAGCCATAATTGAAGAGAGGGATTCATCAGGTGGAAAAGTAAAAGGACAAGGAACTGGAACCTTGTTTTTGGTAACTTTGGTCGATCCGGAAGATGATGTCAGCATAAATGGTGTTATGCTACAGGTTTGTATTCTGTTACTTTCCAGCTTCCATTTAGTGTAGTAATATGCTTAATTGGGTGGATAACTTACATAGGCAATTACCTGTGAAATATGACTCTAGAATTGATTGTAAACAAATTTCTGGTGCCAACATTTGAATGTCTCCATTCAGAGCCTGTTTGCACGCATTTATCCCTTTGACTGCAGCTCTATGAGGTATTATTGATGGCTTAATTTTTCTACTATGAAAAAGGATATTCCTGCCAGTGATAGCGATGTGTTGCTGGTGAATCTAGATCTGTGTTTTTGGGCTAATTTTTATTTTGGGGATTTTTTAGGGTTAATCTGAGGAGAGATGGGAGTCCTATGTTTCTTGTTAATCTCCTGTTATTATGTATAATTACAATCCCACCTTCCAACTTTTCAGGAGGGACTTGCAAGGTTGGAGAAGAGGAGGAGATGGGAGCCCAAGGATAGGCAGCTGGCGATGGATGAATTGGAAAAATTCCAGACAGAAGCACGAGAAAAGAGACTTGGCATGTGGGAGTATGGTGATGTTGAGTCAGATGACGATGAGTCAGCACCTCCTCAAAGGAAAGCTGCTGGCAAGCGGTGAAGACAAAGCTCTTCTTGCCTGTTATCATTATCAAAATGAGTAGTACCTGCCAGAACTATATTCGAAGTACAGGCATCATAATCTAGAGATAGAAGAGCATAAAGGCGCTGTTTTTAATCTTGTAACTTACATAAGAATCAGCCTAGAAGCAGGAATGGACAAAGGTTTCTTGTTGGGAGGTGAGAGAACAATTTTGTTTTATTTCTATCAGAATTTCCTTTTTGTTTTTGTTTTTTTGTTTTTTAATATTTATAGAACTCTTAATAATGCAACCTCCCACTTGTCTTTGAAAATTTAAGGTTTTGACCCTTCTGTGTGTTGAATTTTTATCCCCTCCAACAGAGTAATATTGTCTTTTACTTGGTTTACATGGTATATGAGATTTTGTAAGGTATCATTCTAGCTTGTTCCATGACTGTTGTCATATATAGCAAAATACAGAGCGTGGTTCATTAAGTGTGACAGGTATTAGTTTTGTTTTCCTTCACTTGGGAGATGGTACAATGTAAGCTAGTCTTAAACTCCAGAACTTGCAAGAGTTTGTTTAGAAATTTGTATAGTTAAGAGCTTGTCACGAAATAGTTAAGATCCATCCCCTGATGGTAAAGATGGAAGCATAGATAAGAAGTAATGTACAGCGGACAATGTAGGTTGAGAGACGCATCATTTTGTTGAAGAGCAGCAGAAATTTGAGGTATTTTGATCTTGATATGTGTTTCTGACTTTTCCATTTCCTTCTGGTCGTATTTGTGCGCGAGCAATGGGTGTGATGTGCGTGTGTATATGAAACACAAGTCTCGAACAATGGCCCAATAGGGAAATTATAGTAAGATTCGTTACATAAAGGGCTTTGAATATTGGCAAAAAATTTAAAAAAATAAAAATAAAAAATGTCAATGCCATTTTGTATTGTAAAACTACCCTCACACTAATTTTTATTAAATTCAATTATTTTTATTATATTCAATTTGATTTAATATAAATTATCAAGTAGAACCCCTATCACGACCATTCGCTAACAACCGCCGGACTATCATGTAGTAACATGCCCACATAACAATAAAATATAGAAATAAAATTAATAACCACCACTGCAACTTAGTAACAAGTCTCAAGAAAACTCAAAAAAAAAAAAAAAAAAATCACCGAAAAATCCATATTAACGGCTAATCAGGAAAAATACATGGTAACACTCTACGCCAAAATACATGGTAACAACTAAAATGTAGAATCACGGGCAACAAATTCGTGTTAACATAAGCTGGCTCCACTTATTAACAAATCCACTTGAAATTACGGTAACAAAGGTAATAAATCTACCACTAACATTAGAATAACAAACTCATATTAATATATAGTCCCGTCCACCAATTCATTGCCCGATCGCCATCCACCACCGGACATGGTAACAAAGGGTAAAAATTCATGATAACACCTGTTCTCACTCGTCCCACCGCTATCCACCACGTTAACAAGGAGTAAAAAGTTTTATGGTAACACAACCAACTTCACCGATTGGGACTTGGGAGTACACAATCTGAAAATTGG
The DNA here is from genome assembly GCA_963692815.1 of Nyctanthes arbor-tristis. NCBI lineage: Eukaryota > Viridiplantae > Streptophyta > Magnoliopsida > Lamiales > Oleaceae > Nyctanthes > Nyctanthes arbor-tristis. The sequence goes on along the minus strand of CAVNYN010289371.1, from coordinate 15,213 downwards.
CAACGATAACAAAAATGGGGAAAAGGCATGAAGCTGGTAAACAGTGGCGGAGCCTGGAACTAAATCTAATGGGGTCACACGTCTCATCAAGTTTTTACAACTGTTCTCTACAGATTTTCATATTTCGATAGCGTCGTATCATGGCATCGTTTTCAACTTGTCAAATGCATCATTTTCAATGTAAACAAATGAACTATTAGTCATCCATTGTTGGGTAATTAGCGCAAAAGGATCCTAACGTATGGGGTTATTGTGTAAAAGGACCCTATTGTTTTTATTTTGACAAATTAGACCTCAATCTATCACTGTTCATGCGGAAAAGGACCCTATTGTTTTTGTCTTGGCAAATTAGACCATAATGTATCACTATTCATGCGGCAAAGGATCCTCCATCTCTTTCGGTCTAAACTCCCGTTAACTCGTACACATTCTTCCACACCCAGTAACTTCACAATGATATTTATATCTTTTAAAAATTACTATATGTTTTTTCTGACTCTTATAATAGTATATCTAATTATTATTGTTATTATTTATTATTATCATTATCATCTTTTGATATATTAAAACTCAGTGCTGATTCACCATTAGATATTTGGTTGTATTAGGAAATGATATGGCTTGTCAAATAGTACATATCTAAATGTTCACATGCTTTAACCAAATGTTCACATGCTTTACAGTTTTTTCAGAGTCTTTACTACCCTGGTTTTTTCCTCTTTTGATTAACCATTTTTCAATTTAGAATCTTGGATTAATAAAATTGTGTGCCGTGATTGTTTATAAACTACTTACCAAACACATTTACTGGTGTATAATTAATCTTTATTATTTTTCTTTTTGAGCATAGTAATTAATTAAGATATTCCTACTTACAATATTTAATAATTCTAAAGCAAGTATATAGTGCTTCATACAATCGTTTTATTTGTCGTCGATTTATGCTTCTAAATTTGATTGGTACTATTTTGAAAAAATAAAATTATATTATACCGTAGATTAATTAACTTAAATATGATATTGGCTCATTTATTAACAATATAATCTATGAAACTATATTGAACAATTTGACCTAATTCCTTAATTCAGCACTAGATGTAAACAAAATTTATCATATGTAAATTTTAATTGTTTGAAAATTATTTTCTATAAATTTCAAGTGGCTAACTTTGAGAACAACATAACAAAACTACCTAAAAATAAGCTCATATAGAGTGAAATTATATGTTAAAAATGTTTTTACAGACTTCGCACCCACTAAACTATATTTCCGCCTACGTCCCTGATGGGATCCGTTTGGTGTGGTAACAGGCAACTTCACATGGATCAAGTTTTGGCTTCTTACCATACTTTGCTTCATCTTCTTCTTCGTCTCCATTGAAATGATCCCATTGAGTACGGACCCTCAAGTTAACACACGTTGAATTCAAGAAACACTCTTCTTCAATTCCCTAATGACTTCACTCTTCTTCCCGCAGGATACCTTTTGGTACGTCTTATCTCATATTAATATTGCTGCTTGGCTGCTAATTGTATCTCAAGCATAGTGTTCAACTTGTGCTGTCACTGCCACAAACAACAATGATGATCGTTTACGCAGGAGGAGATACAACATGTCTAATTAATTATAGCTCTGATTCTCTGAATATTAATTTCGCATTCTCCATGCTTAGCTATTTCAGCATGGTGGTCGTGTCCTAGGTTGCACGGAAACGGAAACGGGACACGAAACGGACATGGGGGAACGAGATTTTGAAAAATGCAGGACACGAAACGCTACGGAAACGTTATGCAGTAATTGTTGGTTTTTTTTATAATTTCAATATTCAACCTCAAAATTCAAGTAAAAAAAAAGATATACAACCTTAAAACACTAATTAATAAGATTTAGAAAACTAAAATATCAAAATCAATTCAACATAAAAAATTCATTGTCATCACAAAATAATTATTGAAATGAAGTAATGCACAAACTAAAAACTTCAAAAAGTTAAATTTCCGTTCCTGCCATTCCGTCAACAAGTTAGCTAAAGTTAAAAACCACTATAATTGAAATCATAGTATATAATTGAAATCATTCCGTCAGCAATTTAGTTAATATTAGGATATAATAATTGAAATCATAATTAATTAGTAATTACCTTGAGTCCGTGAAACTAATACGCCAGTGTTGGCGCTGAAGCAGCGAAATTAATGTGTCAATGTTGGAGCTATCCCAAAAGTTCAACGTTTGCAACTTAGAACTAGGTTAACTCTTAAGACTTCTTTCTCAATAAGAAATTTAAGTAATTTAGTTTAAGTTAGTTTACATGTTTATTTTATATTAAAACGTTAATGAAACTACCATCTATAATTTTTTAACATGACTGTAATTAAGTTTTCCTTTTCTTAAAAATAAAAATCTTAATTTTTTGTCATAAAGTTTCCTAAAAGTTTCCATAAAGTGTCCATAAAGTTTCCATAGAGTTTCCGAATTTTATTAAAAATTAGGAAACTTTTTAAGAGTTTTCGAAACGTTTCCGAAGAGTTTCCAGAGAGTTTCAATTTCCGACACAAAACACTAGCCTTTTTGGAGTTTCCATGCTTCATAGGTCGTGTCCCTTTGCTTAATTAGTTTCTATCTATTTCATTTCATATGTGCCTACGCTAGATATACATACCCATCTATTAATCTAAACTTGTATCACTATCAACTGCCCATGAGCGGTTTTAGTGGCTTAATCCTTCTTAATATAATTATTATTAGGTTCCCTTTTATCAGCAAAGTTGTATGGGGAGTAATAAATTAAATGCATATATGGGTTCATCTACATATGACATAGGGAAAGGAAAGAGTAATAATAAGTCAAAAAAGATAACGTCTAAATGTCATTTGGTCATAGACGAATTAGTGTAAGATTAGGCTCCCACGCAATTAAAAAAGAAAAGAAAATTGATGTCATCATCAGCTTGCTCTGTTTGTAATATTGATCTGGTCAGTTAAGTGATGATAATATACCGGACAACATTTTTGGTTTTCTATTTTCTGCTAGATGAGTATTGCATCCAATTACACCAAAGTTTTGGACAGAGTAGAGTAGAGGACCTAGCTAGGTAGATGGGGTTCAACATGTAACACAACTTGATAAAAGATCTAATTGCTTGCTGATGTGGAAGAATATTTGGAGTTGCATTTCATTTCAACAAGGATATAAATTCCGATCTACAATTAGTAATTTTTCTTCTAAAAGCAATAGGTAAAATAGAGAGGAATAGGATATAAAGTGAAGTTTGAGCGAAATTGTATGTACTTTCTTCTTACCGTCCTGAAATTTCTTGTTTCCGATGTGCAAATCAAAACTGGGTAAAAATTGTCTGGTAAAAAATGAAACAAAAGAAGCAGATTGCGACACAGTTTTTCAGGCACCAAATTAATTGAAAAGAATAACCGGTGATTTCATGGGTATTTCGAGACATGCCAAATTGTGTGAATATGGTCCACTAAACGACGACATTCCTAATTAGCTGGTAGAGGTAAAAACTTAAAAAAATAAAACTGCACAATCGAGGGAACTTGTAACGTCGGATGAACACTGATAATCTATTTCCCTTTTTTTAAGCATTTCTAAGCAATAATGATGGGGCAAAAATCCCAAATATAATTTTTTTCCTCTCTGTTCAACTTCCACCAGACCACCAGGTACTATTAGGAAGACTAATCTTATTTCCGGGTTTCCGGCCCCACATTAATATTGCTCATATATAATCCATAATATATATTATTATAATTAATTATTAAAACATAATATCAAAACTTATTAAAAGTCCTCTCAACAAAACCTTTCGGCCTCACCCACAACCTTCATTCTTCTTCAGCCACCACCTATCGCCACCACCTAATGTAGCTAAACAATGCTAGACATAGTACCCTATAAGTCATTTGGCATACATCTAAACACATCACATGACACCACAACTATATGTGACATGTCCAAACACATGCCACGTAACCATGTAGTGCTATAGATCTGGCGTTAGATCATTTCCACTAAACACAACCATTAGAGGCCAATAAAGAACAAAAGAAAATCCATTAAAGAAAAGAGCTCATGTTTTACAAATATTAATAATTATAAAAATAAAATTCAGGCAAATAATAAACTTCTAAGAATTCCTCATTTAGAAATTGCGTTTGTTAACCAAAAAAACACCATAATCTCAGTAGATCGTCTAATATACATGTCATACACTAAAACAAACCTAAATAAGCAAAAAAATTGCATATGGAGTCCCTTGAGTAAAATATGTTGAGATGCAAAACATAAGGTTCAAAATCCATGGAGTTTTGGCAAGGAATGGCAAGGACTGACCGTCAACCATTTCCACCCAACCCTCACTCCCCGGTAGTTGAATGCATTTTCACCTTCTTTCCCTAATTTTCACGCCTAGTGCTCCTTCGACGAGGAGCAGCAGCAGCATCATCATTTTGGTCTTCATTCTCCTCAGTTTTTTCCTGATTGTTTGAAGTCTCAGCAGCTTCAGTTCTCTCTCTCTCGACACCTGTTGGACCAGCCTGCATAAACCAAAATAATAATATTATGTAAGCATACTATAAGTAGCACAAATCACATGCAACAGCAGTACCAACCCATTGCCCTATGGAACTAGTGACTTACAGGCTTCTTCTTCCCCCCAAAGATGATCTTTAGTAGAAGTGTTAGGATCACTACAACAATGGATACAAGAACTCCAATTGTCACCTTTGGTTGTTTCTCAGCCTTCTCAATAAGATCCTGCAATTAGAAGTTCATGTCTTAGGAGATTGATCATAATGCAAAAACACTTACTTTCACAAATACCATCCTTTAAAAGACTTACCAAGACCTTGGCCTTGTGGTCACCCAACACAGGGAGCTCAGCAATCTTGTAAAGATAGTCAAATACCACTTTCTGCAAGTAGCAAACAGGTAAATAAACTAGCTGAAAGCAAAAAGGAAAATAAGACATAATAGAATAGGATTTATCCAACTAGTAACCTGAATCCCTGTAAGGCCCTCTGACTCAGTAGATTCCTCAGACTTTTGTTTTTCTTTCTCAACGTCGAATTTCGGCTTCCATGCGGTAGCCCGGTAGGTTTCTGCCACTTTCTCATCAGAAGCTATCAAGATATTGTCAAACAATATGCCCTCTTGCATTGTCCAGATCTCAATACCAACTGCTGCAATGGGCTCAAAATTTGGTTTGTCAAGCTCAAAGTAGGCGGGGTTTGGAATTTCCTGGGGCTTCCATATACCCTTGTAATTGGGGTTATCAATAAGGGGTGCGTGCCATTTGCCCTTGTAAGCGGGATTTCTCTTCATTGGCCTTTTCCACACTCCGCATCCAGGTGCCTCTGCACACTTGGGGTTATCGACTTTAGGAGCCTCCCATTCTCCATCCTCCTCATCATCCCAATCTTCTGGTTTCGTGGCCTCAGGATCATCAATATCCTCAGGCTCGTCATCCAGCCAACCCTCAGGTTTGACAGCATCTTCATCTTCAATCTCCATTGGAGCGTCCTCATCCCAGTCATCTGGTTTCTTGGCATCTGGGTCAGGGATTTTTGCTCTCTCATCCCAGTCCTCAGGCTTCTTATCATCTGGGTCAGGAATGGTCTTAGGAGGGATTAGTGGTGGCTCAAAGTCTTCAGATGAGAGGAAATTAGCCTTCTTCTTCTCCTCTCCATCAATCAAGATCTTCAACTCATTATCTGGTTTCAGGATGGCTGTATAGACGTGAGTCAATTTGTCAGAAGGCACGGATGGTGGATACTTGAGGTGGTGTTCAACATATTCTCCACTCTTGGGGTTCTTGTGCTTCAGGATAAAGTGAACCTTGTTTGTAGCTCCACATTTATCGGGTCCAAACATTATTGAGTATGGAGACTCGTTATCAAATCCCTCTGGGGTCCAGCCAACTTCCTGAGGACGAAGGTACTTTAGATAAGCACCACCACACTCAAGACCGTTCTGAAGGCGAACCTCATATTGAAGCTCAATAGTCTCATCCTTAAGTCCAATAGGTTCATCTAGATTCCTTACAATGGCATGTTTCCTGGCCTTCTCACTCACAAGAAGACCATAATCATCATGTCCCTCACTCTTTGAGTGTTTCCACATACCTGAGAACCAATTACCATCAGCATAAAAAGAACTTGCTGCATCACTAGCTAATCAAGTTCTCATTCATTCAGTTATTCATCAGCTACCATATGACGAATAACAAGGGGATATCTATAAATGTTGAAACATACTCATCAAATTACCATGACCTAAGATAATGCATTCATGGAGAACAGCAAAACGACCATTGATATACGAAAACCATCATCTACTTCAAGCCAGGGATATACCATAACCACCATCAACAAATGTTACAGTTCAAAAGCTTATCAGATAAGTTTAGCACAATAAACAGTGATGTAATCGCCACATAAAATTCCCAATCCATTGGTCTTAGTAGTTAGTACCAATGGATTTGTTTACATTATATAACAATGCAGACTCTCACACTGACTATCCAGATATACAACTACATATTAAACTTTCTAATCCCCTGCTACAGATCTTGCAGCACCAGGAACATATAACATGGTTCAATCATGTCACATCCCATACCATTTGTCCTATTACAAAAGATTCCGCATTTTGTATCAGCAAAAAATCAAGTCTCATACAGTATATGCACAAAATAATAATAAGACAACTATGGATAAAATCTTCTATGACAAAATTGCGAAAGTTTTAAGTTTAACATCCCAACCAGCTATTACAGTTAGATTTGAAGCTACACGTTCTAGCACAAACAAAACCTAGATAGACTCATAGATCAAAACAAATAATACCTGTATAATCCTGCTTCTGGGACACAACCCACCGCCCGTCAAATGCATCGTCAAACGAGTCGTAGAATTTCTACATATAGCCAAAGTTTTTAAAGACAAAAAAATCATCAGTCTCTCGTAAGAACAATTAGATCCAGAAAATTAGCGGCAAAGCAAATCAGATTCGATGATAAGGCAACTGCGGATGAAGACTCAAGTGGAAGAAGGAAATTTAAGTATTCATTTAAACTACGCCATTTTACCCATATATAATTGCCAAATTAATTACTGCAAAGTGATAGGACAACAAGAAAAGGAAAAAGAAGGAAATGGAATAAAAGAGAAAAGAAAGGGGGGGAAAACGCAGAAGATGAATCAGTGTTTTACCACATCGCCGGTCGCGTAGAGCTGAGAGACGCAGACACCGAAGAATAAAATTAATGCACACTGCACACTACAAATCTTCCGCTTCAAATCCTCCATTAATTTCCCCTCTTAATATCTCACGACTCTCAAATCCGAAGAATTTACCAATAAACCTCAGAACGAAAGAGAACCGCAGAATATTATCAATGGATCTAAATATTGTGTAGAGAAGACGAAGTCTCTAGAAACTAAAGCGTATTTAGTTTGATATTTAGATATATCATTTCACACATATATAGACCTGGGAAACCGTGGTGTCGAGTCGCATCAGCCAATAAGATTTGAGGCCACGCGAAGTGGACCAATAAGCGTTTGCCACGTCTTCAGTGATCACAAGCTTAAGGGACTGCAGGGGAAAGAATGGTCCACCGTTTGGACCCGACTTGCGGGTTGACCCGATTAGCTTGAAATTGGAAAACATACGCTACTATGGACTAACTGGGATTTTTCGAAGGGACCAACCGCATTAGAGGACTCGGAGGGCTCTTAAAAAGTGGTCGCGTCGATTTCTTCGAAAAGTTTGTACTATCTATGAACCATCACGTTTTCACGGCTAAAAATTTTTTGGCAGCAAACTAGATGTGCATTAATTAAGAAACCATAAAATCAAACTATAATCTCAACAAGGTAATAGATTATTAAACGTTGCGATGAGTAACAAAAATGTAAACATATCTTAGTAGAATAATTAATAAGCAACGTGTTGTCTAATTTACTTGGATGGTCAACTCAATGAGATTTCCAATATAATTACTAAGTCCATATTATTTCATGTGAAGCAGACTTGAGTACAATAGTTTTTATAAATAAATAAATAAATAAATATATATATAAATGATTCAAAGTTATCTGAATATGTTTAGTCAAAAAAGAGTACCGAGCCTCTCAAAAAAGAGAGAGAAAGAGAGAGAATGGAGAAGTCGACGTTTACTACTATAATAGAATTGCTCAAAACAAAATAAGTGAGTAAAATATACCTACACTAGTTAAACAGCCGTTAATTGCACGGGTAGAAAAAAAATTTATTAAAATATATTATTTGATAGTTAAATATAAATTTGTAATATTTACACACTTGTATAAAATATAAAAATATAAATATTCATTAATTGAATTAATAAGATTAATTGACTTAGTAATCGTAAAGTTCAAGATCATTTAAAATGTAATATACATTTTTACATATAATCTTTCATACATATATATATATAAGAATGGTAAAAGTACCTACTACCCGCCTCATTTTAAAAAATCTTAATAAAACTAATAAATTCAAAAAAAATTTGTAAAACTCATTGAAAAATTTAAATAATATTAAACTCACTAATACACACAGTAGAGAAGGTGAATTAACTAATTATGGGTAAAATGGTTAATGTTTAGTTGTTAAACATAATCGTCACAGGTTTAAATCTTCTCTGAGTTAAAATTTTTGTTAAAAATAAAATGAACAATTACAGCAAAATTTACCAAATAAAAAATGAGCAAAAATTGTATTATAAAAAAATACCGAGACTTAAGTCGTTTAATTAGTATGTATGTGTGTGCGTGTGTTTATATATTGTAGCTTCATAATAATCAAAGTATGAAATACTTTCCCCACCTTACGAAAAACAGAAGAAATTAAAATACTTGCCCGTGAAGATCTACACAAAGGATTCAGAATAATAATAAATTAACAATAACAAATAAATGTAAAACGTGAACGGCAGGATTCGAACCTGCGCGGCGAGAGCCCACATGATTTCTAGTCACGCCTGATAACCACTCCGGCACGTCCACTTAATCCTGTTTCTTCTATAAGTTACCATTCACAGAAATTCTGAAACTAACTAATACGTAGAACCCCTACAACTTTTAAAATTATAACATAATAAATAGTTAATATTGAGATACATTTATTATTTGTGCAAATAAATATTGTTATCAAATCTGAATAAAAATTCACAATTTAAAAAAAAATTTAAAAATTCAAATATGATTAGGTTTATGAGTTATGACATGACATTTAAAACCAAAATTCAAAACACCAAATTTGATGGGTTCTCTTGATAAAGTTTGCACTATGATTTCCATAAGTATAAAGTTATAATCTACCCCGGAATCTATAGAAGATTATCTATATATATGAGTTTAAATCTAAGATATTAGTGAATATGATATGTATTCATCTCATACTTTCTAATAAATTACGCAAATTCACGTTTCAAAAATGTAATTAGCAGTTAAACTGAAAATGAAAAGTCTTCTGACTTTTGAAACTCTTGTATCATTTATTATTAGTAAAGTACTCATGCGATGCACGGATAGAGAAATGTGTAAAATATAACTATTGTAAAATTAAAGTATAAATTATTAACATTTGTACATCGATTGAAAATACAAAAGCAATACGTGCAACGCTAAACATGATTTCAGTAACAATATTCAATAGTAAATTCTGAATTACATAATATTTCCTTGTAACCGACAAAATGTACATAGACATGGTATCTAAAAATTAAAATTATATTAAATAATTAAACATATATCAAAATTAAATAACAAAATATTTTGAATATTAGAACATTTGAAAATAGAATCATCTTTGTTTGTACAAAAAAAAAAAAAGAAGAGAATCATCTTACTCAACCATTTTATAAATCCGCTCACTTTTGGCTAACAGTTTGTGTTACAAGAATCATCATTGTTACTTATTTGTTCAAAAACGTTTAACTTTGAGTTGATAATGAAAGCTTAAAATAAAATTATACTATTTGTGACCTCACTTAACAGTATCCTCAAACATGAGGTCGAGCCAGTATTGAAGAAATTTTCTATTGAATTGATATATGTAGTATTTTCCAAACTAATGTGTTCGCCGATTAAAATAAAATTTTCGATGCCCATTAAAAATCATCGTTGATTTAATCAACTTCTTTATTGAAATAACAGGCTTTACAAAATGCCAACAAAAACAACAACAACAATATAGATAGTCACCCCAAAGATCACCACCAAAAAAAATTATCAATGCTTAAAAATTATATTTTTAATTTACATTATAGAGAGAGTGAGATAACATTTTCAATTACCCAAAGCCATGAGTTAGAATCTGAGTAGAAAGTTTTTCAAGTTTTGTGATTAGGACCAAATATATATATATATATATATATATTTTGTAATTACCATGGGAAGAGAGGCAGGAAAAGCATGGTCTCTGTAAAAATAATAGTATGTGGTTGGAAATATTTTGCGACAATTGGAGAATGAGAATGCGGTAAATTGGGAAAATGAGCAAAAGAGGCAGTAAACATGGATAAAATTAGAAAAATAAGTAAAAGCTAAGATCACATTTGTCATATATAGGAAAACTAAAAATTAAGAAAATGACAAAAGCCACATAAGACAAAACACAATTATAAAGACGAGTAGAAAGGAAAAAAAACCCACTAAATGACATTAGGAATCTTGTGAAAATTAAAGTTAGGAATCATAAAATGAAAGCGTCGACAAAATGGAAAGATTCTAGAAGTTGTTCAAAAATAACAAAATAAAAATAACTAAAACAAAATAAAGTTAAAAAAAGGGAAAGTTTGGGCGGGAAAACTTCTTTTGATTTAGAGTAATATAGATTATTGAGAGAGTGGGATAACATTTTCAGTTATCCAAAGCCATGAGTTAGAATCTAAGCAGAAAGTTTTTCAAGTTTCATGATTATGACCAAATATATACATGTTTGTAATTACCATGGGAAAAGGGCAGGAAAAGTATGGGCCCTATAAAAACGATAGTATGTGGTTGCAAATCTTTTGCGATAATTGGAGATTGAGTAGGCGGTAAACGGAGATAAAATTAGGAAAATGAGCAAAAGAGTGATAAACATAGATAAAATTAGAAAAATAAGCAAAAGCCGATGTCACATTTGTCTTATATAGAAAAACTTAAAATTAAGAAAACGACAAAACCGCATAAGGCAAAACGCAATTATAAAGACGAGTAGAAATGAAAAAAACCCACTAAATGATACCAGGAATCCTCTGAAAATTAAAGTTATGAATCGTAAAATGAAAGCGTCGACAAAAGGGAAAGATTCTAGAAGCCGTTCAAAAATAACAAAATAAAAATAACTAAAACAAAATGAAGTTAAAAGGGAAAGTTTGGACGGGAAAACTTCTTTTGATTTAGAGTAATATAGAATGGACTTTCAATTAAAAAATGGAGGGGCAAAAAAGGTATTCAAAAGTTTCCTACGGATCACCCTTTTATTATTATTATTATTATTATTATTATTATTATTATTATTATTATTATTATTATTATTATTATTATTATTATTATAGAACAATACTACAAATCAACCCCACATCTATTTCATTGTATTACTATATTTATCGTAGAACAATGCTACAAATCAACCCCACATCTATTTCATTGTATTACTATATATATAGTGATAATTTCACATAAATTTGTTTTTAATTTATTACGATATATAAACAATTCTACAATGTGAATTTTAGCATTATCCATTATTATTATTATTTGTAGCAATTTTTTCGCGTAATTCTTATACAGAATAACCCCTGCAGATTCTATAATTCATTTTTAAGTAGTGTCTCAGCTTGTTATCTTTTCCAATTTAGAAACTCTTTGGTAAAAGGATGAAAAAGAAAATTGATTTTGTTACTTAATAAATAAATTATTTTAAAAATAGACAATCGTCATCATAATCCTCCTCCTTCTCCCATTTAGCATTAATATTTTTCTCATTTTATTTTAAAATTGAATTTGGCCAAATAAATTACATTCAAACATCTCATGGGACATACTGTACTGCACAATTGCCAATGATTCAACTCTACTAATTCTCTCTTTTATTTCAAAGAAAAAAATGAAAAAAAAAATGTGTATGCTAACAAGATATATGTTCGGTTAATTAGAAACAAGTCGATATTTGGTTAATTAGAAACAAGTCGACTACCCTAAAGAGGGGGCAAAAAAAAAATGTGTATGCTAACAAGATATATGTTCGGTTAATTAGAAACAAGTCGATATTTGGTTAATTAGAAACAAGTCGACTACCCTAAAGAGGGGGCAAAAAAAAAATGTGTATGCTAACAAGATATATGTTCGGTTAATTAGAAACAAGTCGATATTTGGTTAATTAGAAACAAGTCGACTACCCTAAAGAGGGGGCAAAAAAAAAATGTGTATGCTAACAAGATATATGTTCGGTTAATTAGAAACAAGTCGATATTTGGTTAATTAGAAACAAGTCGACTACCCTAAAGAGGGGGCAAAAAAAAAATGTGTATGCTAACAAGATATATGTTCGGTTAATTAGAAACAAGTCGATATTTGGTTAATTAGAAACAAGTCGACTACCCTAAAGAGGGGGCAAAAAAAAAATGTGTATGCTAACAAGATATATGTTCGGTTAATTAGAAACAAGTCGATATTTGGTTAATTAGAAACAAGTCGACTACCCTAAAGAGGGGGCAAAAAAAAAATGTGTATGCTAACAAGATATATGTTCGGTTAATTAGAAACAAGTCGATATTTGGTTAATTAGAAACAAGTCGACTACCCTAAAGAGGGGGCAAAAAAAAAAATGAAGAAAAGAAAGAAACATAAAAACAAGTAGGCCAATAATAAAAAGGTAGGGAAAGTCAAACCTCCCATTAGTTTAAGATGGAGGTGTAGAAGGCAACGTAAACAGGAGAGCCCTTCCAAAATTAGAAGTAGGAGAGGGGTTGTAATTTTTCTGAAAAAGCCTACTTCTATACACTTTTTTCATTTTTTTTAATATAAAAGTTTGTTTACAAAGTGAGTTGGCAAAATAAGTCTTTTTATTTGTAGGTAAATTTTTACAAAATTAAGTAAATTCACCATCTCATCATTAGTTATTTATTTTTCTCTAATCGGGGTAAGACGGTAAAATTACCCAATCTTGTAACAGATTTTATAAGCTTTTCCTTACAAATATTTTTCCAATAAGGATAGTTGATTGTTTAAATGATGTGATGTGTGAAGACTGAAGAGAAATAATATTTGTACCTCCAATATGTACAAAATTTGTATACAATCACAGCGTTTAGGAATGTGTATAGATTGAGGGGTGTATATATAAATTTTATATAACTTACATGTACAAATAACACTTATCGACGTCTGAAAAAATAGATTCTTTCTATGTTTACGTGTAAAATCATTTTTGTTAGAATTTTGTGTAATTTTTCCCACAATTGGGTATTTAAGGGCCCAAAATAGCAAAAAGGAGCAACCTAGTATACAAAACCGAACTTCTAAAACGCAATACATAATTGGGTCAAGGTCCACTCTCACAAAACTTGCCCATTACAATTAAGGGTATCATTTGACACCAAGTGACAAAAGTAATGAAAATATAAGTACATCTGATCTAAGTGATTAATAATAAGTGAATATTAGCTGAAATTAGTTACAGGTTTTGCACAATGGTGTAATTAAAATTGATAATGTGCAAGTCATTTTATTCATGTTAGATTGTCAAGATGGACTCTGATACTTTATCATGACTATTTTAAAATATGTGCATAGTAGCATTGTATATAGAAAAAAGCATGTTGAACTTATAGAGCATATTTGCATATTTCCACATCTCCCTCATACATTTTCACATCCATGTGCGATATGTAACCTCATGTATGGTCCTGCATTACACATTTTAGAACACTAGTTTTCATTGATTTTCTTTGTAACTTTTATTTTATATATATATATATTTTATTTTTTTTTATGGGGGGGGGGATATAGGGCAGGGGAGGGAAATTCATAGAGAGGAATGTGTGGTTCGAACTCGGGACCTCTATCCTGAAAAGTAAACATCCTAACCAATGGACTATAATTTGAATAACTTTTATTATGTACATTGATCTTTCAAAAACTGATAAAAAGTATACTATTGAATCAACCAATCCTTGATGCATGAAATAAATGCTCATTAGCGATACTTAGTGAAAACTTTGACATATATGAAGACAAGTCTAGCTACTCGCTTAATTGAGTCTATTGATCAAAAGAAAACTGAGCTGACCTTGTTAGCACAAGGTCATTTGAAAATTAGATCTTCATTGGCTCTCTCTCTAGTTTAAAACGTGTCTTGGTATGAGATAATGGCACCCACTAAGTTAATTAGTGCCCTTTGGACTAATAAGATTCTCGGCATCGTTTGAAAATTAGAGTCACAAATGGATGGTGCAAAATGATTGTACCACTATAAAGAGAAAGGCATATCTAAATATGTTTTGTAAAGGGTAAAGATGATGATAGCATAATTCATATATATCTAAATATGTAGACTATTCTCCTTTCTTCTTTTGGAGCCCTTTTTTATTGCAATGACCAACATTTTGCCTTTTGTCAGTATATTTGTCCATATATATATATATATATATATGCATCTTTCTATTGAGGTAGTGACACTTGTTACCTAACTTAGATTTTTTAAGCATGGTATGCAATGGGTCATGGCTAATTGGGTCTGGTGTAACTTTTGTGTTGCCTTAGGGTCAGTATCGACTTTTCAACTTGTCATAACACGTGTTGGTTTTTCAAGAATTGGTGTAAAATGGTATAAATGCTAAGTCTAATAAGATGTTCTCTTTATATTGTTATTATATATCAGTTTGCAGTTTTCAAAATCAGCTTTGCATAACAAGGGTTAGAGACCTTTGGCTAGACAAAAGTGTATAAAACATTAGCTGGGGGGGGGGGGGGAACTTTTTTCCACATGTAGTGACAGCATTTACCTGTCTCTGATAATCTAAATTATTGAAAGGAGAACAATAATATTCTCTTAGCAATGGATAAGTACGAACTATTAGAATTTAGAACGACTTATTGGCTTGTAGGGGACCATTCAAAATGGCTATAGTCTATGTTGCAACCCTCTTTCTGTAGAGGAGATTACTTAATTAGCTCTA
>CAVNYN010289368.1:12516-74849 GCA_963692815.1 Nyctanthes arbor-tristis | reverse complement strand
TTCTCTTCTTTTATGTACAAGAGTGACTTGAGTCTTTGAGAGAAAAATTGGCGAGCTTAGCATCTTGTGAGTTTTTCTTGTAACTCTTTGAGGTTTGTTCAAAGAGTAGAAACTTTAGGTGCTGTAGAGTTTAAGTATTTTTCTAGTAATACTTGAGGGTTGTGGGTTGGTGAGTGAAATTCTATATGGTTGTAGCGACTTGAATCATATAGTGAAAAGCTTTGATAGTCCGTAAATTTGTCTTCGTTCTTTTATTTTTCCCTTGTCTCATCAAATTCCTTAACAACGATCCTGCGGGCGTAATCGAGGGATCTATATTAATTCCCAACATCATTCTCTGTAATTGAATACATTCATTAATCATTAATTTGTAAGTACAATTGATTGAAGCCAATTCTAGACGCAAGTCTATCTACTTAAATCTTCAACATTCTCATCATAAAACTCTTTCTATTGAGTTTGTAAATTAAATTATTCTTTATTTTGGTTGGTGTATTATCTTGGTTTCTCTAAATGAATATTCACACTGATGTTGCTTGCGTTAAACGTGTTTCGGAAATGTTACAAATGCATTGTTCATGTTCGTCAAACTGAATTGAGTGGCGGCAACATCTATTTATAAGTAAACCAAAGTGATTTGGTTGTACTAAATTGCAGATGAGGAACCTGGATGCATCATCTTTCAATATTGTGCACTTAACTAGTATCCCAATCTCTTACCATACGTTTGGTAAGATTATCGCGTCAGTGGACAACCTACATGTAGGTTCTGTAATGATCTCCCACCAAGTGATCATTTTTATGTTGCATTCATTGGTAAATACATATATTTAATTATTAAAACGTTAGGATCTGTTTGACAATGATTTAAATAGAATATTACTATACCGGGATTAAATTTTAAATTCACATCATGCATGAGTATAGAAAAGTGGCACATGTGCATATGACAAAATTTTAAATTAAAAGTTTCACGTGATTGTTTTGTCATTATGTATAGGTATCACTTTTCTATACTCTCACGTAACGTGAATTTCAAATTTATTTTCAATTATATTATAATATGATTTCAGCTAAATGGTTGTGAGGCAAGTCGTAACATTATATGGATTTGGATGAAATTAAAAATCAATGCAAAGGTTGGAGACCTGTTAATCCAGATCTAAAGGTTGAGAATGAAAGTGTAAATAAATGAAAGGTTGAGGACTCTTTCTGCACTTTATCCTAAATAGAGATGGGACAAAGGGATTTATTAGGTTTTTTTCCTGTGTGTGCATCAAAAATTGAGAATAGTTTACTGCGAAAGAGAGGGAAAATTGGCACCGTTATTGTCTAACTCTGCACTCATTTCTACAGGCCAATTTCTTCATCACTAAATTCGAGAGGTAATATCAGATTTATTTGTGTAAAAAGCATTTTTCAGATCTCCTGGGCTTTAATACGTTGATTTCGCTATCTATTTGATCAACTCCATCTATGATTTCGTCCAGCGTTTTCACTATTCTTTTATTCCAGCCGCTTAATTCTTTTCTTCTTTTGCCCTAAACTTCTGGTTTCTTGAGGGTAATTTTTCTTAAGCAACTGCTATTTTCTGGTCAATATCGAATTTTGCCTGCCGTTTTTCATGATTTTCTCCTTGGTCTTAGAAGCGGCAGCTCCGCTAGTGTAATTGCTGAAATACCCTGGACGAAATCCCCTATCTAGACCCGAGGCGGCTCTGCCCCTTAAGTGTCATTCTTATTGTGCATTTTTTATATCACAAGCATAGCTGTTTGTGATCAGGTGTTGATCGGGAATGTCAGGGGAACATCAAAATTCTGAAACGAAGAGGTGAGTTATTTAATGATTTGCCATTCCTGATTTAGTATTATTTGTCATGCTTCCTTTTCTCTTTTGTAAATGTATATGTTGTTAGAGTTGAAAGAATTTTTAATAATGGGCAACTGCCTTGATGTACTTTTTATCACCAACTGTGCTGAATCCATCGCTTAAAGTATTAAAATTATGTAATGCCAATGTCCTTTGATATGTTTAGCATAGCTGATCTCCTTTGAAATTCGATGTGTGGCTCCGAAAGGTGTGTTATTTTTAGCTCCTTGACCAATGTCTCATGGACTGTGTGATGCCTTTTCATGAATGTCTAAGCTGGCGTTACTGTATCACTTTAATTTTATTGTAAAATGCTTTCAGGAATATAATAGGATAATGACACGTATTACACATTTTATTTGATACTGTATGTCATGATATGTGTTTTGAATATAACATGCTGGCTGTGAAGTTTTTTCAGTTCTCATCAAAATTCAAAATCAAGCTTACATGAATTTAATTGATGTGACAGGGCACGAGTGAAATGGGACGAAGCTAATTTAGGAGAAATTGAGGCAAATAAACCTGTAAGGCAGAAGATAACTGAACCAAAGACACCGTATCATCCCATGATTGATGATGATGGTATGCTTTTCCAGTTATTTATAGGACTATATGTTTTTTATAATTGTGGTAGATGAAATAATCCATAAATGGTGTCAAAATCTTTATTTAGCTACTGGAACTAAGATGATGAGGTCCTAATCGTTTCAACACTGTTGTCTTCTCATGCTATTGTATAATTTATGGTCCTAGATCTTTGTTGGATCGTATATGCCTTCATACTTTACATATTCCATTACCGATCTCTAAATCTTCTCATGCTACAGTCCTAGATCTTTGTTGGATTCACTGTGAATGTTGATTGCGGGAGTCTAGAATTTTATGTATTTGTACTGTGTATGAAAAGAAAACTTGACATTAAGAGATCTCCAGTGGGGTTGTAGTTTTGGGTAATTTTGGGGATCTGTGCCCCTCAATGTTTACATGGCAAGGAAAAAGGTGGAAGATGTATGGATGGAGGATGTGCTAGTAATATCTCTCTGCTCTCTACATTCTCCTTCTTTGTGTCCACCAAATAAGCCAATAATTTCCACCAAATAAGCCAATAATTTTTGTACATGTGCCCACAAATGTCCGAGCTATAGCTCCTCCTCTCCGATCTCCAGTTTTTACCACATGTACAAAAATTTACATTACTGCACTTGAGATGCTCTTAGTGATTTGACAATGATGGTCCTTGTTCTTGATTGCATGGCAAAGTCACCAGGTAGAGCCATTTGAGGATCTAATATAAAGTTATTTGCCTTGGAAAGAACTACGTCGCGGCTCCTACTTTTGCAGTTCTACTTTCCTAAAATTTCAAGTGTTGATGAATGCAGGATCTTTATCTCCTGTTAGGAGGGTAAGTTTTGAGGACGGCCTCGGTGATTCAATGCATGCTGAAGCTATACGTTCGGCACTGAATGATGTGGCTTCCTCAAGCAAAAGCAGCCTTCATCGATCAGGCTGGACATCGTCTGAAGAAGAGGATCCAATGGATCAAGAGGAAGAAGGTTAGTCTCTATCTTGTTGCATTAGTTCTTAATATGAATTTGTGCCTATCCTTTGTAAACTGCGTTGGTTTTACTAATGAAAATTTTCATAGAAATTAGTTGTCATAAGCGTAGCTGGTTCTCATTTTTATTGTCGACCCCTGTATCAAATTTCAGAAAATGACCCAACCAAACGGGGAAATTTTTTTTTTTTTTTTTTGGGGGCGGGGGGTGGAATGGGATTGTATTTTATCTTTTTCTTTCTGGATGAAAGACTAGTAGGTAGATAAATATCTTTATTTTTTATTTTTATTTTTTTTGTTGAAGAGATAGATAAATACTTAAGCCCTCGGTTTTTTAAATTAATTTTCATTTTTTTCCCAACTGTAATGCGGTAAAATTTCTGTGTTACTTTTCCTTGGAAGATCACCGGATTTTTTTACTTCTATGTGAACCCATTCAGACTCTGATTTGGAAAGGCAAAGGAGCTTCACCGAGCATCGCAGAGCTCATTATGACGAGTTCCATAAAATTAAGGAACATCTTGGAAAGGGCTCGTTACTTGAAGACGACCTTGATGACTTGGATGAGGACGGAAGGTGTGATTCTTCATCATCATTAACTGACGGGGTTAAAGACATTGAAATTGACGAATCCAAGCCACCAGCTAATCAATCTTAAAATCCACCGCAAACAACAATAAACTTGTTCTCAACTTGCATTTCTGTTGCTTGTTTGTTGCCGGATACTGTTGCTTGTTTGTTGCCGGATACTGGTGTAATATGACTTTGATTTACTTTTAATTTTCTTGAATGTATATAGGCCTTTTATGTTGAAATAACTTTTTATCTGCTTTTACGTCCCTGCCGTTACTGGTGAAAATTGATCCCTCCCCCCCCCCCACCCCGGCCTTTTATTATTATTATTTTTTTTTGGGGGGGGGGTGGGGGTTGTTGAAGAATAGCCCAGCATTGTATATAAAATACCACTCATGCTCGACTAAGAGCCCGTAGATTTTTTATGCGTTTATCGAGAAGCAGAAATTCAAATGTTGATGTGATTTAATTAGTGCTAAAAATAGAAGTACATGTAGATTTTCTTTAGAAACTTGTGTTAATCTTTATATGTTCACCTCTTTGTTGCAATAATATAATATAACTAGAAAAGAAATAAAGCAAACACGAAACATAGAGGATAATTCAAAGAGAATAAAACATAATGCTACATAAGAAAAACCACACTAGAAAGAAACAAATTGATTTTCTTGTTAATTGGCTCTTGCAATGGAAGTGAAGGCGACGTCAAGATGGCCTCTCATCTTTATCATCTTCAAGTTTCTTCTTCACAGGAGATTGTGGGACCACCTGAACTATTATACACTTAATTAATGAATTTAAGCTAATAATAATAGTTGATTATTATATAGAACAGTACTTTAGTTGGTATATATTCCACCCTCAAATTTATGTGGTATTTAATATGTTACTTCTTTATATGAGAAAGTCAATTATTTTCAAGGGTGATAAATAAATAAGTGGTAAAAAAACACTTCTCATAATAATAAGGCACATATCCGAAGTGTTTTCCAATTGTAATAAAAAAGAAAGTCAATTATTTTTAAAATACTTCTCGACATATATCCACTTACCTGATCTTGCGAAGAAATACATATTTGAGATGATAATTTTTTGTTTTTCTTGTCCTTCTTCCGCCCGTTTGACTCTATAATATCTACACAGTTGGACAAAAAAGGTTCTATTATATGTTACTAGAAGTATGGAACTAATTTGCAAGCATATTCCAGGGTTTCATGTTCTTCATATTCTCCTGCCATTATTATCTTGGATCGACATACATATTATTACTGAAAAATAGAAGAAATTGTTGGAAAACCAAATATATGTTACTAGGTAAACTCAATATCATAGATGCATAACCTTTTTTTTTTTTTTTTTTAACACCACAAAACCCATCTAGTGACATGCTTCTTTTGATATTTTTCACACTAATTTGTGTATCAAATAAGAGAGAGAATAAGTAAGGTTGAATAATAGAGATTTGTGCAGTAAATGTGTAAGTCTCACGAGAATGTAATTAATCAGTTTGACCAAATTGAATTGGTTTCGTTTTTGACTGCACCTATTAAAAACTTCATGTATAAGCTATAATTTGAGGTGGGATCTTCCCTTTTTCTTTTCTCATATAATAATAACGTTTACATGATTGTTTTAAGATGCTTAGAGGTTAGAATTTGAACGGTTTTCGTTGAAAGGCAAGAAAGAAGCTACAAGTCGGCTTAAATACAGCTAAACACGTAGAAAAAAAAGCTTCATGTGCTTGTGTGTAAATAATTTTGCACACTATGTATATATATATATATATCTAATATCTTCAGTGTAATTACCAGATGTAGAATATCTTCTTCGTCTTTCCTTTCCCAAATCCTGCGTCGATTCTGCCGAATCCGGAACATACCGATCGAGACGAGAAACACTAACTTTGTTAGTTTGAAACATGGTTTCAACAAATGAAGCCTCCATGGCATTCAAGAAGTCCATGTGTTTCTCATTTGTCCAATACCAACTTGAATCAATACTCATTTTCCTCTGACTTCCCATCACTTAGCAGGAATTGTCGCCGGAGCCACTGCCGCCGCCGAACGTGTTTTCCGGTGAACCAGATGGTTGATGGGATGGTGTTTTTGTTGAAGTTTGGAAACAAATTTTTGTGAGTATTCCTAGGTTTTTTATAGTGCAACCTGTGGTGGCTTCCTTTTGTCAACATTTGAAACCTATTGTATGTACCCTACTCCTGCGCGAGTATCATATTGGACTGCTGATTGCTTACTCGCTTGCAGCTTTTGACACATCGCTATGTTATATATAAAATATTCAATTTTTTTTATTGGACTATAACTTTAATCCGATTTTTACACTTTTTTTCAAATTTTTGTCAATATCTACCAAGCGTATTTGAATTCACATAAAATTATTTTATGTGAAATAAAAGAATGAGTGGGTTGAATGATAAATGTTAGTATAGTCCATATAGATCTCACGAGATATGTGAATGAAATTGATTGACTACATTTGAATTTGAAAAAATAGGGAAAATTAAGAGTATACATACAAGGATGCTATGAAAAAAAAGAAAAGAAAAGGATGCTTTGTCAACTCATGCAAAGTTGATCCTTATAATGCTTTATCCGTGCTTTATACATTGCCTAAAATATTTTCTTTTCATTTCAAAATATATAAATTGATCAAATTAATTTCATATACCTCTACACTTAATCTTATTTCATTTTCACCCACCCTTAAATTAGGAAAGGATTTATGTATAAGGTAATTCACAATCTTAAGCGAAATAAATTATACTGGGTGTCAAAAGAGACTTGAAATTGTTGCCCCATTAAATATTGATTTATTTATTTAATTGATAATAATAATTATTTTTTAAAAGAAAACAAAAAATAATACAAACAGCGCGTAGGAATGGCTACGCAGTGCGCGAGTAGGGGGAAATGGAACAAAAGGTGAAAATATCTGAGGTTGGGATTTGAAAGATCAAATTCTGAAGGATTTTGAAAGATATTTTTGTTGGTGGATTTGAGATTTTTGTCTCAGCTAAGTAATTGGCCATGGTATTACGAATAATTACATAATTGACATCAGATTTGTCAAACTTGCAGATAAAGTGAAAAAAAAGTACATATATCATATTATGTGTCGCACGTGGGGACCACCCCTAACCTTTCATACTTTAATTACAAAAATAAACACTAGTTTGACAACTAATTAGATTTTTCACCCGTGCGATACATCAGTAGAGATCTAGTGAAAAATCATACATTAAGAGTAGTTTAATAAAAATTTAGATACTTGATATCATAAAAGAATATAAAAACTATGATAAATTTATAAATAAAGTTTGTATTGTAAAAGGAAGTCTTGGCTCAAATGATATCAGAGTTTTTCTTGCAATAAAGAATTTGTCGCTTGCATCTGATCCAAATAAAATTTTTTCCTAAATGATGCAATCTCTAAGTCTTAAAATTATAAGTCTTGTACTACTACACAATATAGTTGAATGAAAAATTTCCGTAACTACCAGAAATACTGATATTTAACTTCAACTTATGGTTGAAAATTCTAGAGTATCATATCTCATTCAAGAATTTGAATTTATAAAGATTTTTAGTGCAAGTTGTTGTTAGAATATGATAAAATGATAGCATGGTCATCTCTATAATGCATGGCAATAAGTAAAAATTTAATTAAAATTATATGTCAAGATAGAGAGCTAATTACTCAAAATGCCACTATACTTTTAAAAAGTTATCTTGCATGTCATTGTGCTTTAAAACTCACTCGTATGCCACTGAACTTGTTAAAGTGTTATCCCGTTTGCCACTTCGTAAACAATCCGTTAAAAATGTAACGGACTTGATAACATGACTAACGGAATTTATCACGTGGCATCTTGGCCTTTAGTTTTTTAACCAGATGTCGACGATGTGACAAATTAGATAATATTTTCACAAGTTCAGTGGCATATGGAGTGAGTTTTAAAGTACAATGGCATGCGAGATAATTTTTCATAAGTATAATGACATTTCGGGTAATTAATTTTGTTGCATCATTGTTTTAGGCTCCGTTTGACATCGCTTATAATATGTAGTCTTATAAACGGTAATTATTACTTCATTGAAAATCAACCAAAAGTTGACATGTGTCTATCTTTTTTTTTTTTTAATTTTTTTAGTTTGAAAAGCGGGCCATTTTTTTTTAATGGCAAAAGCAGCCAGTGTCCAATATCTGCAATAAAGAAAGAAAAACTTTCAAACCCAATGCATCTTTTTTCAGCCATCCCTTTCAGTTGTCAGAAAAGAAATAATTACTATTATAAATAAGTATGTTGTAAGCGATGCCAAACGAAACCTATATGAGAAAATGTATCTCCAATATTAGACGACCGATTTATGATACATAGCAGATCGTATATTGAATCTTAAAATTATTCTTCTACCTTTCCTCTTCAGTAAAATATGTCGTTTAGAGTAATCATTTTCTTATTAAAAAAGTGACATTCTTGTAATTACATATATAATTTTAGTCATATAATTGTTGATAATTAAAGTAGAGAGACTTAATTCCTATTAAATTAAAGTTCTTGATTTAATTATTGATAGTTAAATATCATTTATTCATTTGTGAGTAAAGTAAAAATTCAGTGACATTTGACACAGATTAATATTGTCATAATTTTTGCTTCTTTTTTTTATATGAAATGGTGCCAGATGGAGCTTTAAATGGGAAAGATTTTCTAATTGTGCCAGATGAAATTGCAATTGAGCCAGACAAACTGTCATTTAATATATATATATATATAGATATTCACTATGTTTGATAAAGATTTAAAAATGGATTTGTTTATAAATAGATTTAAAATTCAAATTTTGTATAGGTGACGTAATGTAATCGTGTCATGTGGAGTTAATAATTGAAATAATGTGAAAACTTACATTACATCCAATATGTGACTTAATGGTGTGTTGCCTTGTGTCTAAAATTTAAAATTTAAATGGATTGATAAATCGAAACAAATTATAAATGAGTACCAAACAAAGTAATTAAATTAAATGATTAAAAAGAAAAACATAACAATAAGAAAAAGTATAATAAATGAACCACTAATTTTTTTTATTAATACTTATTTTTTATTTCCTTTAAAAGCAATAAAACTCGATAGTATAATCTATATTAATTTCACACATGTTCATTTGAAAACTACTATATTTAACACTCGTATGTTTAATGGGCATATTATACTGAGAAAGTAAAATATAATATATTAGGTTAACATAAAATCATGAAATTATACAATTGGACATAGTAAAATTGATTAAAATGTAATATATAGATAGAGCTGTGAAATAAAAAAATTAAATTAATATATAAATAGAGTCCCAAAATAAAAATATTAAATGTAACATGTAGATAGAGTTCTGAAATAAAAATAAATTAATATATAAATAGAGTCTCAAAATAAAAATATTAAATTAATTGATTAAAAGGAAAAACATAAAAATAAGAAAAAATATAATAAATGAACCAATAATTTTTTTATTATTTTTTAATTTTTATTTCTTTTAAAGGTAATAAAACCCGATACTATAATCTATATTAGTTTTATACCCGTGCATTTACGGACTATTATGTTTAACACTCGTGCATTTCATGGACATATTATGTTGAGAAAGTAAAATATAATATATTAGAAAAATATAAAATCATGAAATTATACAATAGTAAATGATTAAAATGTAATATGTAGATAGAGTTCTGAAATAAAAATATTAAATTAACATGTAGATAGAGTTTTAAAATAAAAAAAATTAAATTAATTGATTAAAAGGAAAAATATAACGATAAAGAAAAGTATAATAATAATACAATAATGACATCATCAATTGATTTTTTAAAGGAGTCAGACAATGAGTAGGAAAATCATTTTTAATTGAGCCCACAATCAAATTGAACCAGACAAACTGTTGATTAATTTATATATATATATATAGATTAAAAATACATTGAATTTATCAAATAATTTAAATTTTAAATTTTAGACACATGGCAACACTAAATTTAACCACATATTTGATATGACGTGAACTCTCACATCATTTTAATCATTATCTGTATATGACACAGTCAAATGTTGACATTTATACAAAAGTTGAATTTTAAATATATTTTTAAACCCACATTTTTTTTAAAAATTGTTATCAAACAATTTGAAAGAAAATTTTATGAGTCCCATTATGACACTATACATATAGTACCATATGGCATTATATAGTCATGTAACATATATCAAGACACTGCATATGACAAACCACAACTATGTGGCGTGCATCACTGTATGATGCGATAAAGTGACATATTTATGACTCTAAATCAATTCCAACAATTTTATGGATAAAGGGAAAAAATTATTTGAGTTTGAATCGTTCAGTTTATTTTTTTTATTTTTATCCCTTTTGAAACCAAAGTCTAATGACATCGTTGTTAGTTGTTCATACCCTTAGTCAAGAGTTCGATTACCCTTACAGTGTCAAAAAAAATAAATAAATAAATAAAGATTTGAAGTTTCAGTATGAAAATATTCAAAAACTACGTGAATTCAAAAACTACGTGAATGTTTTGTAACATGCATTAATGTACACTACATATATTTTAAATCTGTGACATTACCTATGCAGGCCATATGAGATGAAAAATTTTGCAACTGAGAGGCATGTACCACTAAAGAGATAAAAGAGTCATTCTCTTTTACGGAAAATTGGATATTTTATTCAAAATTTTTTGTATATTGATAAACAACATTGAGATCAGATCACTGCTGTTGTATTGTCCAATGTCCAATCGTTGTATAACTCGGCAAACATAGTTTTCTTCTTTAATATTCTGCCAAATGTGCTATGACAATGTGAATAAAAAATATTCACAAGTTCCACTTGAATACTAATGGAGAAAGTGGATTGTCCTTGGAGCAGAGACGAGCAAGGTTTTCCAGAACTTCCATAGCTAAACCCTCCCATGCAATTGCAAGGTATGCATTAGAGACTGAAAAAATTGATTATTATTCATCACACGAACTGAAAGCTTCCTACTTGTCCCAGAATGATATCATAATAATCTTCATCAAATAGCTATGGGAGGAGAAACAATTCAACACGAATGATCTTTCACACATTGCATTATCCTGCTGAAGTGGCAGTATTGAGACACCTTACAGCTTAATCCTGCAATTTATGAGATCTCCGATGAAGAGGACAGTGAAGTTTGCAGGGGGTACAACATTTATGTGGGATAAGGTGGATGGTAATTGATGATAACCACCTGAGAGACTTTTGTGAATGCTCCAACTCTGAACTATGCCCCAGTAGGCTAACCAGGCATATAATCTTCACTAAGAATGTCATATCCAATTCAGCTGCATGTATTCAAGATCATGATA
The DNA here is from genome assembly GCA_963692815.1 of Nyctanthes arbor-tristis. Lineage (NCBI taxonomy): Eukaryota > Viridiplantae > Streptophyta > Magnoliopsida > Lamiales > Oleaceae > Nyctanthes > Nyctanthes arbor-tristis. The sequence continues at coordinate 63,423 of CAVNYN010289368.1, read as the reverse complement.
AGACTTTTGTCTTCATCACAGGATCTTGTTTTGTTGAGCCACCTAAGCAACATCTTGATCTGGTGCATAGTACTTGACAATGCATGACCCTGGAGACATAATAGATAAGGTGGGAACTTCATTTCCTTAGTCCTACCCATGGCCAATCTCCCAAACGAATGGCATGACTGTGTCACTTATAGTCACTCTGTCACGCAAGACTTGTCCGAGTCACTCTCTGCACAATCGTTGTCCTCATCGGAGTAATCAGATACATCCTTGAAATCATCAGTGCCACAATCTTCCAGGATTCTCTGGTCTTCTTTTCCATGTCCTCTTGCTTCAAAATCATTCTCATCAACAGTGCCACAATCTTCCAGGATTCGATGGTCTTCTTTTCCATGTCCTCTTGCTTCAAAATCATTCTCATCATCAGTGCCACAATCTTCCAGGATTCTCTGGTCTTCTTTTCCATGTTCTCTTGCTTCAAAATTATTCTCATAAGTAAAGTTCCTACTTTCGTCTTCCTCAATGTCCCTTCTATAACTAACCAAATCCTTATCCATTTTCACTTTCCTCGGACTTGTCAGTATCAATTCGGACAGCTTTCTCCTGGCCAAGTACAAATCATTCGGCTCAATCAAATCACCCTTCTTATAGGCCTCCCTCAAAAACACAGTGTGCAACTTCCCGTGATTCCCCCTAGTTGAAATGTAAAAAATCCCCTGATGTTGAAGCAAGAACTCCTTCAACTTCTTGGGCAAATTCATTGTCATCCGAAAATGAGCTATTCTCTCCAAAGTCATCTTCTTCTCCACAGTCAATGACAACAACTCATGAATCATCGCCACTGCTCTCTTCTCCATCCGTTTCTGCGCCTCCAATGACCTCAAATCGTACCCAGAAATATCATCACATGGCGACCAATAAGGCAGCCTCTGCCATTTCCACACAGCAATCTTATAGTACTTGCCAATCTTAAATCCGGGTGGAAAATTCACAATGAATGAAAACCGGATATTCTCAGCATCAACACCCTTCTCTCTATACTCTTTTTCCCTCTCTTTCTCAATGGCACATACAGTTAAATTCCTATCCCTCTCTACAATTTCGACGTACTTATTTCTAGTCTCATCAGCGTCAAACAATCGAAAATACTGCGGGTACTTCAAAATTACCGAGTACTCAAAGTCGTCAGGCAAACCAAACTCTCTACCCGCAATGCGGACATGCTCCAACCGGATACGACCCGTATTCGAAAGCATCAACAATTTCCGGAGCCGGGTCACAGCGTCTGATATTTGAGCCTGAAGGGCTCGATTTTCTTGATCAATTTGGGAAAGAGCTTTTCGTGTCAGCCTACAGTAGAGTATTCGCTGAACAGGATGATCAAAAACCTCGAATATGTGAGGGAATTTGAGGATAAACCTACCCGCGTCAAATTGCTTGAATCCAATTCGGCGGGAGAGCATATCAAGTCGGGAAATTGAGAGCATCGAATTCGGCTGAGAAAGAATCAAGTCCTGGAATTTGAGGACCTTTCGCACTTTCTTCTCGACTTCCATGTAATTGTCGTAGCCATGGTCTCGGACCCGGGTCTGCTTTCGGGGTATCGACGTGGATTGTGACATGGGTCGGGTCACGATGGTTTGGAGGATCCATAGATGCTGGATTTTGGAGGGGAAGAGTTTGGATGCCAAGGTTTGCATTTGGGGGTGAAGAATTAGGGTTAGGGTTTTGGTTTTTGGGGGGGGGGGGGGAGGAGGGCTTTTGATTTTCAGAGAGGGGTTTCATTGTCATACCGGAGAAATTATGGGGAGCTTAGAGGAAATTACTATAAATATAGGGATGCAAACGAAATTTCAAAGATTTTTTTTTTTCGGAAGGGAAGATATTTGTGTTAATTTACCACCTCCATCTTGCACATTCTTTGCACTTTTTTGGCCCAATTTTAGCATATGAAAATTAAAATTAAAATTTATAAAATAAAAGTTGTAGAGTTGACTGTACTAAACCACCAAATCTTAGCGGTCTGACATTGTTGTACGGACTCACATGTACTACATAGTCAATTTCTTTTTGAATATAATATGATAGATTACTTTTTTATTTTTTTATTTATTTTTTTAATAAAGACTATAGAGATCATATACATACATGGTACACACGTAGCTGCTACATAGATGCACATTGCTTCAATCTGACTGAATTGAGCTACACAAAGATCCAACCAGTTATATGCCAATTGTAAGTATCAATATGATTTTTTCGTCTTGTAACCAAGCCTATAAGCTCAAGAAACTAGAAATGTCAAGTGAAACTATTCATGGTGTCTGTACTTCAGAGTTCGATCTCTGAAAAATAATCCTAGTTTGGTAATGGGAATCCTTAAGGCTAGAGCAAATTGTAACATACTGCATTTAAACCTGGACAAGGCCAAAAGAGGACAACATTTTTACTATCAATTACCCTCGAAATAGCTATTCGGCATATCTTGAATAATACAACCAGAAGGGAGCTTCTTGCAATTTACATTACCCTGTGTATTTTCTCCAATGGAATCTATTGACACATCAAACACAGCCAGATGTCCTTAGCGTACTGCTTGAGCGAAGAAACTTTACTTGACGAACGGGACAAGAGGCCAAAGAACTTGGAACTGCGCATGCATCTGCGCATAAAAATAGATAAACTAAGTTATATTCAATTTTTTGTTTCTGGGACTACTGGAGGACTCAGGTGTTTTAAAGAAAGCTATGAAAATGTCTTACATTTTGCAGTGTACCATTCATGTTTCCACCTGTGCCAGTGGAGATCACCTCAGCCTTTGAAGCTCTCCCAATTATGCATGGAAACATTTCTGTCTATCATCTCTATAGACGTGAAAGTATATCATATATAATCAAGGCAATGAGAAAAAATATGACATTGGGACATTAAATTGAAGTGACACAATAAAGATAAGGAAATACTGTTGAGGAAACGAAAATGTCTAGAAACATCCATCAAAACATAATTTGAGATCTTCAACCTTCAGCGAAATGATTCATTCTAAACTCAACTCTGTAATCAGATTTTCAAATTTGAGCCCACAATTGTATATCTTCATTATATGTATCAAATTATCAATTCCATGGAAAAGTTTGCTACAAAAACCAATTAAGTATGTCAGACATGCAGTAGAGGCTTGTGCACATTAGTTGCACTGGAGGCCAGTTTTGATGCCCTGAATCGTGCGATCAATGAGGGAGTTTATATTTTCAACTGACGCTGTAGTTAGCTTAGCAGCATGTGAGTTAGTCGCCTATCTAGAATCCTATAGTAAGAAGTGAGCCAGAATTGTCACCACTGCTTCCTCCACCGTGATCCATCGGGCCACCAGACACTGGAAAACAATCTGGGAGAATTGCAAATCCAGATGGCAGCAAAGCCACACAAGAAGGATCACCTCCGGCCATAAACGCATTCATTGCTTCAGTCTTGACAGCTGTATGTATTACAAGTGATCCTGAAACGTCATTGCATGTCTCTTGCAAGATGAGCATGCCCATTTTATTAGCACTTGTAGCAGCCTGTGGAAGTTGAAGTACACACAGTAAAAACCCGTAATGAGAGAAAAATGCAAGAAAATTTGCAGCTAAATTTGCACAAAATTAACACATAGTTTGCCGTGCAAGGGGCGTGCCACTTTAACAGAAACACTGAATAAAAACAAAGTGCTCGAATGGTCGTAGCTGCAGAATTTAAAAGATGAATGAGCACTCACACTAGTACGAAGAAGAGAGATGCTATTGACAACGTCTTGGCCTTTGGGAATATTCAGGATCCGTAGCACTGGACCATCTTGAGATAAAACATCCCAGCACCCTCTTGTTTGTTCATTCCGTAAGAAATCAAATAGATGTTGAAAGGATACGAGTAACCAAATAATATTAACAGCGCTCAACACGCTACCCGAAGGCTCTCCAGGGTTACCAATGATCTCTCGAATCATCAACTGGGTGTTTTCTGCATTTCCAGCTTGAATTAACTTCCACTTGTGCACTGTTGCACAAACACCAGTGCAAAAACTGTCATGCGTTGTGCTAGCTTTCCTATACTCTTCCTAGTGGCTGGACTGAGTCCTGGTGTATGGATAAAACAAATATGTGTCCTAAAAATGATGAATTTTTTATCCATAAAAGAAAAAAATTCGGAGGCAAAAAATGGAAGGTGTGCTCTTCCGATCTTCCACTGTGGACCATAGAGGCTGTGATTGCAGCAAAGTACTCGCATTGTCTTTTTATACTGGCAACCCACTTTTGTGCACCAAAGCCCAATCCAGAACTCAGTAATGGTTGATATAACTGATGGACAGCGCTGGCATCATACTCTATGTGTTCAATCCAGGTAACCTGACAATTAAAGCAGTAAAGAAAATGATTTTTTTTAGGAAGCCCCAAAGAGTATTCTTCACACATAATTAATAAATTCCATGGAAGCAAGCATATATTATTTTAAATAGTTCTATAGTTAAATCCTTTAACAAATAATATTGAGCTTGTTTTGTGATCTTGCACAAAAATTGCACAAGGACAACACCAAAACTTTTGAATTCTATTTCATAATCGTATGCAGCCGCACATGCTATCAGCCATTTAGAACTACTATACTACTCTAAACAATAACACTTTTGGCTACAAGCCCAGTGGAGCATGTAATTCATAAAATAAACCCAAGTTATGAGCAAAACTGTACATATTTGCCTCAAAAAATTTTGACAAGTTTAAAAATAAACAATTGCATTTGTTAGTCACATATGTGAATCAGTTACTAAAGTCACTTCCATTAACTGTCGAAATAAGTAATATATTCTTAATTTTTAAGAAAAAAACTAAAAGTTAAATATTCAAATATGCTTTTAGCAATTTGCATAACAGTACTAAGGCCGGAACATAATTCATCTATCATTAAAGGAAAAAATCATATATAGTAGATTCTTCATTATACTATATTATCTTAGGCTACGAAGAGTATAGGAGAAAACTGGAGGCCTTGGATACAAAAATTGTGTATCAATGTGTGAGAGATAGAGAATCAGTGCAAGAAACAAAACTAGAAGCATCATATATAATAAATACATAAATACAGCCCCAAGATCTTTATTTAAATATTTTAATGTAGTTGAGATTTGGATACACAAACTATGGAGAGATAGTATATTATGGATGCCCGCCGCTCCAAACTTGAAATAGACAACTTTAGGCACATAAGACTCTTGGGCCAAAATTTTGAAAGGACACATTTTCCTATATCTACTGGGCAATTATTGCAAGTTAAGTGTAAGATAGTTTGCACTCATGGTGTCTGTACTTTAGATTTTAGACCTGAAAGATAATCCTAGTCTGGAAATGGGAATCCTAAATGCTAGAGCAAATTGTATTATACTGCATTTAAACCTGGACAAGGCCAAAATAGTACAAAATTTTTACCATCAATTACCTTGGAATAGCTATTCTGCATATCTTGAATAACGCAACCAAAAGGGAGCTTCATGCAATTTACGTTAGGATGTGCATTTTCTCCAATGGAATCTACTGTCACATCAACCACAGCCCAGATGTCTTTGTCGTGCTGTTTGCAGAAGCGAAGAAATTTTACTTGATGAACAGGGACAAAAGGCGAAAGAACTTGGAACTACGTCTGTATCTGCACATAAAAACAGATAAATTAAGTTATATTCAATATTTTTTGTTTTTGGGACTGTTGGGGGACTGAGGTGTTTGAAAGATAGCTTTGAAAATGTCTTACCAGTTGTAGTGTACCATTCCTGCTTCCACCTGTGCCAGTGGAGATCACATCAGTCTTTGAAGCTCTCCCAACTATGCATGGAAACATTTCTGTCCATCGTCTCTATAGACGGGAAAGAATGTCATATAATCAAGACAATAAGAAACAAGATGTCATTGGTATTATATAATTAGTGGAACATTAAATTGAATTGATACAATAAAGACGAGGAAATACTGTTGAGAAAATGGAAATGTCTAGAAACATCTATCAAAACGTAATAATTGATTAACCAAATAAACCTAAAAAACAAGCAAAGCAGCAGTTAAATTAGCCTTATGAATTTAAGAACTTTTTTTTTTTAATCAAAATACTTTGACAATCAATAAATAGCTTATGTGCTTATGATTTTAAAAACTTACTGTATCCATTAGTGTCTCCACAAGTGCCTCACTGTTGATAATTACAGTAGCGGTATCTTTTGTTGCTTCAGTTACAAAATGAATAGGTTTCATGCCCACTCAGGGTGAAATTATGCTAGCATACTCCTTGAGGTTCAAAGTTTGCCACTACCGTCAAAGCTTCTAAACCACAAAGGACTATCAAGCTGGGCTAACTTCATCAGCTTATCCTTGGCAGCCAATGCAAGGTCTTGAAACGCGGATTTATCAAAGGAAAAATTGACAGCTGAAACTGGATTGCCAACAACAACTCCTTGTGGCAAATGGGGGTGTATGGAATTTAAACTACCAAAGGTCATTCTTCATACCGTAAGATCCACTACAGATTTACCCTTCCCATCCAGTGTAGGGCTAGCTAGAGATAGCATAGAACTAGACAAGGAAACATAGACATTTGATACCCGGTTGCCAAAATCAAGTCCTGTAGGCAATTCAGGGTCCATGAAGTTTAAACTACCGAAGCCCGTTCTTCCTACTGCAAAATCCGATCTAAAGTTACCCATTCCATCTGGCACATGGATAGCCAACGATGGTATAGAAGTAGCAATTGGCACATAGGCACTTGATACAGGATTGGCAAAATCAATTCCCGCAGGCAATACAGGGTCTGTGGAGTTTAAACTACCAAGGCTAGTTCTACCTACTGCAAGATTCAATCCTGAGTTACCCATTCCAGAAGGAATTGGGCTAGCCAAGAATGACAGCGGCTTAAATGCAACATTGCTTTCTGGGATGCTAAGCCGATTGATCTCATCCCCCAATCGCGCATTCTCAATTTTAAGCTTGTGATGTTCAATTTTTATTTCACCTAGAATCGTTAGGCCACCACATTTTCTACAAATAGGGTTCCTTAAGCTTCCTTCATAGCAATGTTCTCGATGAGGAGCTTGTCATGTTCTTTCTTCAGAATTGAATTCTCATAGTGTTATACTTAGCACTAAATCATCAGATTTATATTAGTTCAGTCATTCATCAAACAGATTTTCAACAGAAAACTAAGCGAATCCACATAAGGCTCAATTCCAAGTTACCTTCATCTGAGTTCTTCTATTCTGGAACCAAAATTTCACCTGTCTCTCCTCCAAGCCTAGTCTCCTACCAAGTTCTTGTCTTTCTTTCTCATCAGGATGTGGATTATCCTTGAAAGAACTAAAAAGATGTGAAATTCACAAGCATTAAAAAAAATTTATCAACTGAAGCAAGCAAAAACAATGAACTAACTTTTCAAGTTCTTGAATCTAACATGGAGAGTGTCTATGATTTTTCTTTTTGTTAGAGGTTCTATTTCCACCAGTCTTCTGATCATCGCCGGTTTCAATTTTCAGGTTAGCACTTCCAGACCTTTCACCCTCCCATTGCCTCTCAATTACAGCACTATTAAAATTCGTAAAACCGAAATCCCCGAAATCGTCCATTTTGAGCTTCTGCCAAAAACTTTAGAACATGTCAATCAATAATCATAACATCAACTACAAGAAGCTGAAATAGTAAAGTGTATGCGCCCCCCATTCTTACGTATGCTATGTAGATACAAGTATGTATATAGGGAGGAAGAACAGTTATGCAAGAGCAAGGGAGAAGAGTGGAGAATTGAACATGGGTTGGGAAACAAAAGGGATCGTTTCAAGGTTTTACTACCATTACAAGTTCTTCTACCAAAACAACCCATAAAATGTCAAAAAGGATAAAAACGTTCTATTCAAGTATACTTAAAAAACTTTTCTGTTATGAATTCTGCGAGAATCAAATTATTTTCACATTCCAAATAAGAGTGAGATTTCATTTCCCAATGCTTGATTGGATCTATCAATCTCTTTATATGGATATAACATCATTACAAACTAAGCATCAACTCACCATAGAGTCAAGCATCCGTATCTTAGCAATAATAAAAGGGTTAGAAAAATAATAGCCGCCCAAATTTAGAAGAAAATGAAGGGTTTCTAAGGGAGAAAAAGGAAAGCAAAAAACAAGGGGGAAAAATGTTGTTGTCAACCCACAGAAAAACACACGGTCTTGTGGGCTCTTCGATACTCCACAAACACAGAAACTGCTAAATCCACACTCTTTCTATGAAAGGGGAAAAAAGAGACTAGACTACATATTCCCTTTTATGTACTTTCTTTCGCAATCAATTTGATTTTGTTACCATGGAATGGAACTGACAACCGGACAAAAAGGCAACACCTTTGTTACTCACAATTGTTTCACTACAGCCGAATTGGAAGAAAATAAACACTCTGATTCTTTGAATTGATGATGTAAGGATCAGTTAAAATGATAATGCAGATAAAGATTATTTTATGCATACAAGATTAGGGAAAAAAATAGAGATTTGCAGAGTAAAAGAGCTGGCTTACAACAACTCCAATTGTGCACACTGGTCAATGAATTCGATTATTTTTCTTGTTCAGGTACATTTTCTAGAACCCTTCTTCATTTTGAATTTATAGAATAAAACCAAATCCCAAATTGGAATAATAATTGTGAGAATCTGGACGGGAATTCTCAATGGCCATCATACAATTTGCTGCTTTGGCATGTGGATGAAAAACTCTTATGTTTTCTTCAAGTACTAGTGGTAACAGCCGTGCGATGCACGGAAAGTGATATGTTTAAATCACAGTAATTCAATCAAAATTCATTAACAAAAGAAAATAGACAAAAGTAGCAAAGAAAAGAACGCATAATCGAATGTTCATTTTTATGTTACAAATTTTGTAAAACATCTTACATAACATTCGTTGTTAAATTTTTTGGTTTCCCATTTTATCACAAGTTAAGATCCTCAGTCTCGAACAACTCGTCACCCTAGATATTACAATATAAAAATGTCTATAAGTAAAATGTAATGCACGGGAAATAAGAAATGAGGACATGGCGCAGTAGATTATTGTTAGAATGGTATAAGCAACATCAATAAGGAAATAATGCGGACAACATAAAATTATGGAACGAAATGAGTAACATTTTTTTAATATAAGGGGAGATAAGGGAGGGATAGGTATGATTCGAATCCGATACCTCATGCCCGGCTTGTGAATACCTAAAAATTGTAGTATTTGTTCGAATCACAACGAAATGAATAACATTAGTAAAGAAAAGAATATTTCATCAAAAGTTCATTTCAATTTACTATAAATTGCCCCATCTAGGCATTAAATGACACTAATAAAAAACAACCATATGGGGAAATGGGTGGTCAAATTAACACAATAGCCGAAAACCAAAAAAAATCCCTCCACTTTTTCTTTCTTTCTTTTTTTTTTTCCCTAGGACAATTACAACCAACTTATCGAGTTTTTTAGTTAAGAAAATAATGAAATCTAAAATAAGAAAACTATATAAAAAGTTAAAAAGAGTAATGATATATAACATTAGACGTTTGGCAGCATTAACGGATATAGCGTTACAGTGTTTGGTAACTCTTTATATTATAATTTGGATTATAATCTGTTACGTTGCATCATTTTATATGTTGGTTTTTGTAAAAAGTAAAAAATTGTGGCTTGACTTTTACTTTTTGATTTTTTAAAAAAAGTGAAATCAATAAAATAATGTCGTGTGACAGATTATAATAAAAATATATTATAATCTAAGTTGCCAAACACATAACCCGCATGTGGATTATCCAATGTTGACACGCCACACAGAAAGTTGACGGCATTACGCTGCTAAATGTCTAGTGTTTGACCATCTTCAAGTATTAATACGTAATATAATTTCAATAATGATATCATGTAGCTTAAATATTGTCTAATAACTCTAATCGATCATCAAAAAAATTTACTAATATCATGTAGCTTAATGTTCCAATGCACTAGTTAATTAACCAAAAAAAATTTTAATTTAAGTCAGCAACAAAAAAAGAAAAAAAAATAAAAATGAAAATAGATAGCAGTTAAGTTTGGGCGGCAAAATGTAGTGAAACCACTCCAAACTCAGCCACTTTAACATATTATTATATATAGATAATTAGATATATAGATATAGATTTGTATCCAAACTAAAAGTTGCATCTAGACTCAAATACATCTTTCCTTCAATTTGATGGAAAAAATTATAATACTCTAAGAACACTGAGCACTCAGTACTCCTGATCAACTCAAAACTCATATGTAAGATTTAGGGCCCAAATTAAATAATAAATTAGAACTTTTGAAACCACATGTGGATTCCTGATTGGTCAGGAGTACTGAGTACTCCTGGAGTTCCAAAATTTTTTCCCAATTTGATTCAGATAATCCATTTATTCATTGATAAATACAACAATTTTAAACAATTATTTCATCAAGTCGAGCTATGAATTTATCATATTACAATGTCAAGTTCGTAATAGCCACTAATCATTAGTAAATCAATGATATCACATCCATGGAAAGAACATCGACTTGCTAAGAAGATAAAATTACATGGTATTTTGTTACAAAAACATGATCCCATTTTCATGGCCAAAGAAATTCACCCTCAGATCTCGTCATATACATATAAGTAGAACTATATATTGTAAGTTAAGGTTACTCTCAAATCTCATCCTCATCCTATACATTAAACATACAGAAATCACCTGAAGTTTTATTAGAACACAATGGATAGCATGAACTTCAACCAATCACCCAGTAAAATCAGCCATTCTCCTTAGTCACATTCCTATTTTTTCTCGCCTGCGTATATTTACACAAACAACAAAGTATATTAAAGAGATTGAAGTGATTTAAATGAAAAATTAGAATAATGATTAGAATCATATTTCATGATCTAGGTTAAGCGCATGATGCATCTCGTTTTCCTTTAGCCTTAATTAGGTCCAAAAATGTTGACATGTCATGCTCAAATAAAGTAGAACTCTTATTGTAGCAGTATGTAAGTGCAATACTGCACAATGTTAACTTCATGTCTTGCACAGTTCTGAGATAATTTCTACAATTGGAGTCAAACCCAAAAATATGAAAAAGTAAAAAATAAAAATAAAAATAGAGTGAGAAAAAGTCCGTTTCCGACGCTCTTCCGATCTCACACCTTAGATAACTTTACATTCACAGTTCAATAGCTCTAGCAGCAAGTTATCGATCGCATTAACATTTCTTTAGTGATGTGCCAAATAGGTTAGCATTTTGGAAAGGCACAAAGTTAACAAAGACTGAATTAAAGGGTTACCATAAATAGACAACTATCTAGGAGTTTGAGATGACGTCGAACATCGGTTACAGAGTGTAGTAAGACCAGCAGACTCTAGAAGGCTAATGCAATCAATCTGCTGTTGATTGAAGAAGTGCCTCATTATGGGCTTCCTCAAGTCAAAGTCATTGGAGTACTCAGATTTTCCATCTGCAGTCGGCTAAAGAATAAAGCAATCTCTTATTCATCTACTTGCCATTAGGAGAACTGATTAAAAAAAATAACAATAATTCCAATACAAATACCTTTAATTGCATACTTTCTCATTGGCAAGTACTTCTCTTTCTTATTCTCCCTTTCTGCCTTTAATGATGCTTGAAAAATGATGCAAAAATCAAAGCTTAGTTCAGAGTCATAACGTTACCAACTGTGGCATAACAAAAAAAAGAACAGCGAACAACTCCAGTGATTACTTCTACCAAAAGAGAGTTTCATAATGGTAGAAATCATTATGGCCTTCAAATTTCAAATTTAACTACCTTCCGCACTTAACATGTAAAGTACAAAATGTGTAATAATCATCGGACAAAGCTAAAATGTCACAACATCATTAGTTTGACTAATTCATATCATAGAAACGAAGCCACAGTTATAATTTTATTGTTAAATCACTGCAAAATATTAATAAACACATTTGGTTAGGAAATGAACTTGGAAAGAATGGAGCAGCCCGAAAAATATAAAATTAGCTAACTGGAAAAAGCTATTAAATTAGGAGTGAGGGAGCTAAAAATAAGTTAACCTCAATAACTATTGTAACATCATTCCATAAAATGATAGAACCCCTCTTTTTTCTTTAAAGCTTTTACATTTATTCTAGTTATCTTCTCCTAGGACGCCCTCATCAGGATCCAAAGAGTATGAACACTCAATTTCTGAATCATGAAAAAGCTTCTGGAAAAAATCAACTGCCTGATAGTGTTCAAAAAGAAAAAAAGATGGCATTAATTGCATTCCTAAAATTAAATTGGTAGCCAATATATAGGTATCTACTAAAAAAGCTCAGGTTGTTGGTTGCAGAGCATAACAGACTCATCATTAATAGGTCCATCAAAATAAAAAAAACATCCACATGAAACACAGACGGAGGCTCAGCCACTACATCAAATTTAAAAAATTTTGTAGAGACATCATCCCCAAGAAATTAAGCCAATGATGAAGCACAAACATATTACAATATATTACCACTAACATTATATGAGAAAATATCATTCCAAAGATTATCAGATTTCTGGAATTTGATTGAGCTGGTTTTCATTTTCCCATTGCAAGTAAACACCACATAAGGATTAGGGAACCCACTTGAGTCCATGGCCATTAAATTGCCACCTTCAATTAAGGTGATAGTGAGCAATTAGCCTTCCCCTTGAGTTTTAACCCAATTATTAAGGCCTATGATTAACATGACAAAAAAATGAACTAAATGGACTCATTTGCAGAAAATACTTATTTCTATAACTATGACTGGAAACTTTTTAGTTGGGAATCTAAATCAAATCAAATTGCAATCACGGACTCAGCAATCAAAAATATTTGTACTGATATAGTACCCTTCCCTTGGAAATCAATACTTCACGCGCGACCAGTTCACCGATGGAATTTGACAAATCTAATCCTAAAAACTCAATTCCCTGAATTGGCCAGACATGACTCAATTTTAGATTATATAAAGCTTCATTTACATAAATAAATTCAGAAACCAAACTTAAATCCTTTTAACATATAAAGTCAATTCAACTGGAATAAATACAATCCAATATGTATACCACACAGAAATTGGATTTAAAAAGCATTGTCATCTCATAAAAAACGTCCCAGATTACCAATGTGTTTGGAAGACCTTAATTTTTTGCTTTTCCTTATTCCATTTACCAAAAACAAATAAGAACAATTTAAAATAATCAAGATTTCCCACAATTTACCGGATTGACTAAGAGTATTAGTAGAAACTAAGGAAAAAGATAAAGGAAAGAGCAAAAAAATAATAATAAAAAAATAAATTTTCAGAAAAGTTTCCACTTGGAAAACATAAATGCACAACATGATAAGGGTTTATCCTTGATCTATGATATATTGATATTGTTCCATAGCTTCTGTACTGGAACAGTAACGTTTCAACCCCAAAATTCTGTAACTCGTTACAGCGGCCGTTCCCAATCCCTTGTGAGACACTTCAACTCGTTCCTCTCCGCATATTTGTGAGACACTTCAACTCGTTCCTCTCCGCATATCATATTGAATTCAACCGATGAATTATACAGAATTGAACGATTTACCTCTCTTCGCAAGGACAATTGACCTTTTTCCTTAGCAAATTGAGATCAGCAACGCAAAGGTCTTGAATATCAGGCCGGCTGCTTTGGCAATAGACTTGGCAGCCGCCATCATACGCCTGCAATTATTGCCAAAAAGCTAGATGACGCCATGATTCCTGGTACAATAGAAGCAATAAATCCCTAGAGAGAAGGGAAAAGTCTTTGGAGTGGGTACTCAGCAATCTCCACTTATGTTCATTGTAAAGCTGAAGAAAATAATTGGCCAAATTGATTTCTGTCTTCTTTGCACGTGAATGAAAAGACACGTCAAGTCAAGTCAATAGCCAACTCCTTTTGTCAGACAAAAAAGGCTGGATACACAGCTTTTGCTAGGAGAAAACAAAACTTATTGTAACACTCCTTGTTATAACAGGTGCCAAACGGACCCTAAATGACATTCTATTGGGAAGTTGGAAAAGCGGGACGCCTCTTGTAAAAGTAGTCAGATTTGGTGCTGTATTCTAGGTGTTATATTCAAATATCTTCAAAGTAGCAGTAAAATCGAAAAAAGGATTACCAGCTGCATTTTTGGTGCACGGCTCAATGCTACGTGAGCGGCTGCGTAACAGAAAAGAAAATAAAAAAAAAAATTGTACCACAAATTCTACCGCAATAATTGGGCGGGAAAGCTGCTATACTGTTAACACCACACTTCTGCTTTAATAGATTATATAGATATAGATTGGTTTTATATTTCTAAACGGCTACTTTTGATATTGGCTAGAATTTCTTTTGAAAATATATTTGTTATGTTTGCGTTTATAATGCATCACACAATAGACGTGTGCTCTTCCGATCTCTTCTTTGACGACGGTTTCTATTCAGTATTTTTTTATATAATAAATAACTAGAGACACTGTGTATATGTATTATCAGATATTTGTTTTCTTAATTTTAGGTTTATAATGCATCATATAATGAATGAGTCGATATGTGTTTTCTGATATAATTAGAGACGATAAATAAGTTACCATGTGCTTTTGTAGTCTCTGTGATCGTGTTTAAGCGTTGTTTGCTTCTGAAACTCAATTTTTCACACTACTGTAGTTATATCTGATCACTTAACATATATTAGTATTTGGCAAAATTTGTTTTTCTTTGCAAACTTCGAAAATGGTAAAATAATTATAAACTGGTAAGATTGGAATATTGCTTTCTTTGCAGTAGTTATTGTAAGGTTTAAGGAAAAACAAGTGTTAGTTGCACGATATTACAAATTGAGAAGGTATTCATAAAAGTTTCTATGAACTAATAACATATTATTATGTTTTTTTCTTAGTCTATGAGAGAAAAATTGTCCATGATAATACATAATTTACTAGAATTTTTTAAAAAGATCACTCACATAAATAGTTTGGAAATTTATTAATAGCAGTTAAAAATGACAGTGAGATATAAATAGGCCTCATTTTCCTCAAGCAAACCAACAAATCGAAGCTCATGAAACGTTGAGATGGAGATATGAGCCTGAGAAGTCTGAGTGAACAAGAAACCTGCAAATCTCTGACTTATATACAGGTTGTTAAAATTGTCGACTATTGCTGCAATGGAACTTAGCCAAGTAATCATGACGAAGCTCAACAATAGTGCAAATGTGGACATGAAGCTTGTCATATGATGCAAAATCTTTTAAGTGATTATAACGACAGGTGGTCTCCTTGCAAAGTACTCCACCATCTTTTGATCCAGCATGGATAAAAGGCTACATTTTGTGACATGTCTTTATCATGTGGTCAAACAGTGAAAATATGATTTTGCATATCATATCAACTAAAGATGCAGGGAAAAGGTCATGTGACATGTTACGGACCAGGATTGGCGTACATATGGATGTTTCTAGGAACTAGTTGGGAACATGCAACGTTCACTATTAAATTTAAATATAAGAATTTCAGTACATGAGGTGAAATTTACCTGACTTAATTTTATTTCATACGCAATGTCACACACCACCCTGAAACTCGAATTATAGTTTCGGCGACCTAGCATAGAAATCCATACAGAAAATTACTTTTATAAAAAAGTTTCCAAGACTTCTATATATCAACAGTTTATGTGGAGCTATTATTGAAATACTTTTAGATGATAAGCTTTGAGATCATCCAAAAGTCGCTGATCTTTTCACAGACTACTTTTCTCCTAATGTGCTATGACTGGTAGGGTAGTGTTTGTGAATAAGTAAAGAATCTTGTAAAATTTGTTCTTTTTTGGGCAATTTCCTCTGCTTTGTTGTGTACAACAAGAGAGGGCCATTTATCACGGGATTGGGGTTAATTTAGCTGGACGAGTATGGTCTTTTTTTCAATGGATATATCGTTTAATTCTCAATTTTAAGATATAATGTCCAAATATTTCTTGGATTTATTAGTGTTGGTAACTTTTTCTTTTTGGTTCCTTTAAAAAAAAAAAAAGAATAATGGATATATTGCTCTTTTCATTTTCTTGTCATGAAGATTAGGTTGGAGTAGTGTAGTGCATCAGCATTAAGATGGAGGTTTATTTCAGGTATTCTTATTCATCTGGTTGCTAACATATATATGTTGACTTTTTATTTTCATCAGCATTCACTTAGAAAATAAGTTCGGCTTTGGTATGAGCCGGTCCTAGCTAGTCCTGAAAGAATCTATCTCAAGAGCATTTATTTTGTTGCATTTTGAGGAATATATGTAATGCCGTTTGTTGGTTTTGTAGTGCGAGTTGGCACCATCTATATCTATTCTTAGGCTTCGGTGGGAGTATACTCTCTCTCTCTCTCTCTCTATATATATATATATATCTCCTCGTTATTTACTAAAAAATAAAGCATCCCCTGTTGGTTCTTCTGGCGCCCTTTTGGGTTTTTTGGAGCCAGTGGCATAGCCAACCAACATTGTAGGGTTGGGCCTGAAATGTACGACTAATAAACCATTTATATAATTTTTCATTTTTTTAAAAAAGAAAAAAAGAAAAGTATTTTGGCCAAGGGTGTCCCTTGGCTACGCATTGGAGCAATGCTATCCGAGCTGATCACAAATATTTGGATGATATGTGATCGCTTCGAAATATACTATATAAAATGCCCTTTGTGGGTGTGAGGGGTCTTGGCAATATAGTGAAGACAACTTTGCATACATAAGTTTCATTTTACAAAAGTTTCTTCTCCAAATACAGGACTTAATTATCAGTGTATTTTGTGGCGAGATCAAACAATACCAGTCCTTTGGGTTTACATGGTCTATTCTTAGCAGTTTCGACAAACTGAAGTATATAAAATTTCTTAGGAATTTGTAGTCGGGCTAGTAATGATGTTTCGGGGAGCAAATGGATATGACAAGTGCCATTGGTGTCATTGCCACTGCCTGAGCTGTGTTCTGGCCTCCAAATTATCGAATATTTTTGGGTTAGCATAATCCATCTAATTAATTTGGTTGATGTATTGGTTTTTAGCTGTGATCAACATGTTAACGTGCACCAAACCCAAAAATACCACCTGGGTTTATATCTTTGTCATGTATAATAATAGAAAAAACATATTTATTTTATGATTATTTCATGGCAATGTAACTCTTCCTTGACCTCCATATTACACCCATCTACCTAAATGCAACAGTGCACATCAGGAAACACCTCAATTACTGAAAAACTTTAAATAAAAATTTTTCTCTGCCATTTATTCGCACTCGCACTCCACCGATTTTTGGTTAGGCCCAGTTATTAGCTGCAACAAAAAAAAAAAATAAAACAAAATTCTAGAATTAGGAATAAATAACTTGACAAGGGACGGATTTGCAAGAATTACTAAAGGTTGGGGACTAAAAGATAGATTTTGGAATTTCTGGTAGCTTGGTGTAGAAGCTAAGCAACCGTTGTTACAATACCAGGTTATTGTGTCAACCGATTAACATATAACAACGGGGTAGACAGAAAAGAAGGAAGGAACGAAACTAACCAGCACAGTTTAGGGGAGGGAGATTGCATTGGGCCGGGAAGCGGGCAGTGATCCTAAGTGTATTGCAAATGCTGACTTGATCGAGCGACTGGAGAGCGCCACAGTAGTCGGAACTCGGGGCAGTATTGGTGGAGCCTGGCACCCCAAAGGGTGAACAAATATTTAGGTTTGCAAGTGAGGTAGAACAGCTGCCACTCTGTTCCTGAGATAGAGTCATCACAATGTTTTGCGCCGCCAGAATGAGGAGGAGCTGCACCACCAGGGAAGCAGAGTCGAGGCGGAGGAAATCATTAGCAGATTTCATCACTGCCGTTGTTTAAGAATTTTGATTTAATTTGCTAGTGTTTTGTGATTGATTTTGATTTTTGCATAGCTAGCTAGCTATTTTATATATGCTAATTATAATGTGGAGGGACTTTGCATGAAGTGAGTATTAAGACTATTAAGACTTGAGGTTTCATCTTACAAGGTCAGTAGGTTAAGAGGAGTAGCCCAAGTACTTATATATTGGTTTATGTATATTTTTATATTTAGTTGATGTGGGATTTTATTCCTTAACATTCCCCTGTAAGATGGTGGCTTGTTGGAGCAGACTAATCATGAAATCTGTGTCCTTATTTAAGTCTTAACCGGATTGAATTGCTTGTCTAAGCGATTTGAGGTTCCATCTTACAAGGTCAACGGATTAAGAGGTGTAGCCAAAACACTTACATGTTAGTTTATATTTTTATATTTAGTCGATGTGGGATTTTATCCCTTAACAGTGAGTGCCTATACAGCGAATGTACTTTGCATGAGTGGCCTAAGTAATGGAATTTTGGCTTCATCATTTTTGCTCCAACTCTTATACATATGGTACATATTAGACCAATTACACTATTCGAACGAAATATACTTTTTATTAACAAATATAAATAAGTTAGGGTTAGCGGTCTTTTGGGAGACATACGGCTAATACAGTGATCGATCCCAAGTGCTCTCCAGCTCGATCAAACTCTTCCACGTGCCATTGCTGAAAAGGGGCTTAGATATGGCCAAGTGAATGACAAGACCAGACACTAATTAAAGAGTATTCTATTTATTGTTTTCATTTAAACAAATATATTTCGTTGTTTTTAAGTGGAAATTAAATCCGATCAATCTGATCGTAAATTATTTCACTCAAATCATAACTGTAAATGAACTTAAAATTTAAAAAACTGAAATCCGAAACAAGAATATAACATATATCCCAAATATACTCCACTACAATTTCATTTTCTAACTATATATATAGGATCTTGTGCGCAAACCGCGATCCGTATGCTGGAATTTATCCAAAATCAAAGTAATTACTAGCAAGATTAATTAATTCATTAATCAACTACTAATTGCAATACTATAGTAAATCACTTGATTAATTATCAAAGTATAATTAAGAAACATGCATTACTTTTAATTTGGAGCTTGGAAGCCGCTGGAGCTGTCCAATATAACTTCACCGCAAAAAGAAGTTTTTCCCTCTCTAATGGTCCATCCTCATGATTTACAATCTCACTTTCCCAATTCAATGCATCTGCAATCTCCTTCACCTTCACCAACATATCGATGTCGTCCCGGATGATCAAACTTCCTTCTGGTCGTAAAATCCGATCCATTTCCAACATAATGTCCTCCATTTCACATCCACATTGTGTTTTGTACATTTAGTAACTGGCCATGATGACACTAATACACAGTCTAATCTAACGTACCAAAATTCGTGCTAGTCAACTTACCGATTCTCATAGAGCGTAAAAACTGAGTCAGTGTGGATCAGATCATATGTCCTAGGGTAAGTTGACATTGCTTCACACCTACAGCAATTAGAGACAACATTGTCACGTACAACAGATTATTACTTTAAATTACGTACACAAACAAAATAGTCGAAAGAAGAATGGAGATTTACCAGCTATGATAAGTTCCGATTAGTCCACGTTCATAGATGACACCAAGTGTGTTAACCTTAACGTCAAGTGGTACTATGTTCATAACCCAAAGTGGATCTACTATCAAACTACCTGCGAAACCACCAAGGAAAGAGTTCATGTCAAGTATATTTCTGTACCTTCCTGCTTGTCCGAGTTGTTTATTAACGGTCTTGTAATATGATATTCTTCTCTTCCATAGACGTAAGTTTTGCCAAAATGTTTCCTGACTAACTCCATTTACCGTCCCCTGAATAATCCGAGGAGGTACTGCATTTAATCTCTTTGGCCATTTTTCCAATTCCCCACCAGAAACTTCTTCATTGTTGGTAACTTCAGGCAAGGGAGTTAAACATGTTTCTAAATCTGTATACCTATACATAATAAGTTCAAATTTAGGAATTCTTAGAAAAACAGACATTCATATATATAATTCCAGGGCGTCCTTTTTTATCTACAAGTGAATGGGCCGATTCGAAGATGAGAAAGAAAGGAACAAACCAGGCTATATCTGGATCCTGGGCAGGGCAAAATGGAGGATGTTTCACTGTTTTGTGGCAATGCAAGTGATTTATTGGTTTCTGCCATATAGCTAGATCACCCTTTTGAAACAATTTTTTCCAGCATAGGCTTCTTGTTATGTTCTCAATTTGCATTTGTTCTGCATTCAAATCCTCTGTCCTTCTCTGCCACCCTTTGTGGTGGTTCTGCCAATTGATTGGCGGACAGGAGAGAATCCAGTACCCGCCGCGCCTCAACACTCTATCCACTTCCATCAAGTAGATGCCATCTGTTTAATTAAAGAAACAAACAACAAAGTGTTTATTCAATTCTAAAGTCTCATATGATTTATAAGTCGATTCATATGTGTAGGTGAAATTACCGTATTGACCCCACGGAATGAGGCAACGAGAACAATGAGCCATATCGAACGCTCTAGACGGGTACGGGAGCCTCTTGGATGCAATAACACCAATCAAGGCCGGAACTCCTCGCTCCAAAGCAAACTGCACCTGTGCTTCATGCGTATCTCTTGGTGCAAACGACATTGCAACTATATTTCTCGACAGAAGGTAAGCTCCCCAACTCGCAACCTGCACATTTCAAATTTTTAACAACTTATATTTCCTAATAATCATGGATCAAAATCAATTGTTTTCTTTAAAAAATTGAATATTTCTACTTGTACACAAAAAAACGATATACATGATGACCTATACACTTATTATTGAATTAAAAAGTGATCTGATCATCAGATGTGTAGAAATATAAGATTATAAGATTATAGCTAGTGTATTATGTATCAAAATCAAATCTTGTGTGTCAACTTTGCGTTTATGTAACGTGACTGAAAATAATTACCCCACAACCAGTATCAATGGCGGTTCTGATTGAGCCATCTTTGAGATTGATCAATTTGCTGATTTCATCAATGTATGCACCGGCACCGTTAGGGAACATGGTGCCGCCACCGGGGAATCTGAATCGGTCACCTTCGAATCTAATCCAGTTCTGTACCGCCTTCTCCACTGTCAGTTCCTTGTGTGGTACATTGACGTACCACACCAGATCCCGGCTGACCGGCCATTTGAACGGATTCTGGTAGCCGTGGGGCGCCAGGATACGACACTTGAAAAGTTCATCCTTTGCGGGACAGTGCCTTTCTCTGTATATTGATCTTTCCCTGTCGAATTTCAGGGACCTGTTAGTGTCCTCGCATGGAGTGTATTCACTGTATTTTAGATCACATGCTAGAAACTTCTTGACGGCCTCTTCGGGTATTTCGACAGCGGAGTGATGAGTGGCGAAGTCTAGCTCTACGGTGGGGGCTGAGTGGGTTTCTGTGGGGATGTTTATGGAAGGGGAGCATGAAATGTTGGCCGGAATATTGGGGGAGGTGGCGCCGCCGTGTTGCCATACACCAAGAAGGTAGGAAAATGAACATAGTATGGTCACAACGGCCAACGGATACAGGCGGGGTTTTTTCCAGTAAGCGGGGCGGCGGCGGCGGCGGCGGCTGGTTTAGACAGTGGCGTGTAGTGTGGTGGACTTGGACCCGCCATGGAGTTGTTCGAAAGATTTTTGATCTTGAGAATTTATAGAAAATTTTGTCAAACAATGTCGCCCATGTTAGCAAAGGACTCTCTCTCTCTCTCTCTCTCTCTCTCTCTCTCTCTCTCTCTCTATATATATATATATATATTTATATATCTATATATCTATATCTATACATATACATATATATATATATATATACACATACTAATCGAACAGACTATTATACTCGTAGAAATGTCAAAAATTGTACCTTTAAATATAGAATGTGGAGATCATTAACAATTCTATAGACTATAGGCTTTCTCGTATTATAAAATACTACTTGTACCATGGTCTCTGGAAGAACAATTTTTCCAAATCTAGAGATTTGGATTCTTCTTGTGTTTGGCAACCAGGTAGATTAGAAATTGGTTTATAAATTGTTATGTTGCATCATTTTATTGATTGATTTTTGTAAAAAATAAAATATTGCGGTTTGACTTTTACTTTTTGACTTTTTGAAAAAAATAAAACCAATAAAATGATTTCGTGTGACAGATTATAAACCAAATAAATAATCTTTGTAGTTGTTGCCAAACTCTTTGGCCCATCGTTCAAGTATTTATTAAAAAAAAAAAAATTCTAAAACCATGGCAGAGCAGAGATGAGACGTGACTTTATGGGAAACGTATATGTTGATTTTCTATTAAAACACATCATATGACTGGTATTATGAAAAAACTAGTATTAAAAAATTTTCAATAGATTATATAGATCAAACGTGAACTCATTTATTTTTTTGAGCCCAAACAATCATTTTTTTTCATCACTCATGTATCGTGTGTGGCTTATATTCTATTTATAATTGCAATGATCTAGAATAGTATACGATACGTTGAAACTTTTTACTTTTTGAAAAAATAATTTTGATTTTAGGTTTCAGTGAAATTTATGGGATTCTAAAATTTGTATGCCCTATATGGGTAAAATTTATAGATCTTTCAAGACGGTATTACTAATAAAAATAATGCCTTCCAAGAAAATATTACTAATAATGACAGACATCCACTTGAAACCATTGATCCAACGTCATAATGTAAATTAATTAATTAATAATCTTGCTTAATTGCTACTTTTTTTTCCTGACAACTCAACACTCACCCCAACCACAACCAACACATCATACTACAAAATCATGATTTTGTAGTACGTGGAATCAGTATATAAGTTAAAGCATACACACATCAAGCGGCGATGTGGGATCCAAAGATCCAGTCCGGACCACTACGAACTCACAGCACCATGACCCACGACCCCGCACTAGACCCCCAACACCCCTGGTCTCACCAAATTTGGTTTTTTTGGACAACTCAATACACACACTCCAACCGACACACCATACCACAAAACTATGGCAATTTTGTGATACGTGAAATCGGTATATAAGCCAAAGCACACATACATTAAGCGGCGATGTGGGATCCGAAGATACTTGGAAATATATAGAATACGGCATATATATATATATATATATACACACACACTTAAGTCACTAACTAATAAATAATGGAAACTTGAGTAGCCAAATGTTGACGCAACGAAATCCTATTCATAAATCAAGTATATTATTATTATCATATTTTTTTGAGAAAAGGAAGCTTATTCATTGATTGCATCGAATAATAATACATCTGAAATCAACGTAGGGTGAGTCCCTACCTATTGAAATGAGCTTGACACAGAACCGGCTGCCCTAGCTAAGCGATGGGCAACTTGGTTCGCAGACCTTCGAACCCAAAAAAATAATACATTGTCTATCTCAATACATAAAGCGTGACAATCATCAACTATTAGTCCAAAATGCGACAAATCGACATGGAGACTTTGAAGCGACTTGTGAACTACTTGGGAATCCATTTCCATGATAATGTTATGCAAGGCCAACTCCTTGATCCAAGTAAGAGCTTCACGAACACCCAATGCTTCCGGTACTTTGGGGTCATAACGACTGTCTAAGAGGGCCAGTTTACCACGCATGAATGAAGTGGTCTCATCCCGAACAATAAGGCCAAGACACACCTGATTTTGATTTGGAAAAATAGCCGCATCAACATTTAATTTAAGGAAACCACTAGCTGGTCTTTTCCATTTTTCGGTAGTTGATTCAAAGCTCGTCTCGGTTGTAGCCTCCAACCATTGCTCCAACTGGATTTTTACTGAAGATACAACCTTTCTTTCTGTAGAAGACTTGGCATTCCATACTGCATCATTTCGATTATTCCAAAGAGACCAGCAAATCATGGCAGCAAGTGCTCGATCATCACGGTCAACACTTACGAACAAAGAAGAGAAATTTTCAGTGAAGTTTACATCAGTATTAGACGTGAAATAGAAATGGGATGCCGCCCAAACCCTCCGCGCGAAAGAACATGAGAAGAAGCAATGTAAAATAGATTCCTCCCCATCTGTACAAAATTGGGCAGTCAGCATTAACTGAGACATGCTTATTAATTGAAAATTAAGCCTTAAAGTTAACTCATACATGGCAATGTCTCATATATATTCGGTCTGGCTACAGAGTCTTATCTATATCCTATTAAGGAGCCTTATACCTTATGTGTCGGAAATCTAACAAAAGCGGTCTCACCAATAGGGGGCCGCTTTTGTTAGATTTCTGTTACGTTAGTCATCTATCTCCTTAACATGAGCCTTATCTATCTACTTAACAAATTTTCATATATATTTTCTAAAAACAATGACTCTTGTAATAATAATAATAAATTAAAAAATATCTATTAGCAGTCTTGAACTCTTTTTTTTTTCAACGCAGTAGTCTTGGACTAGAATGACCTATCTTAAAGTATAAAATTAATAAAAAAAAAAAGTTGGATCTACATCTAAACCCTACAGGATTGTTTCTTGCGCTTCATTTCTTTCCACGTATTGAAGTTAATTTTGACATTTTTCTTTTTTAACATTTCACACTTTTTAGACACTATCTATGGTACATATATTAGTATATGTCTGACAACTATTTTAAACCAAATTAAATCATGTTTAGTTTAAATTTTTGTCATGTGACATCATTTTATTATATATATTTTTAAAAAAGTTCAATGCCGTTTAAAAAAAAGTGAACCAATAAAATGACGTAATATGACAAAAATTTAAATCAAACTTATTTTAAAATAATTGCCAAACACATTATTTTTTTTATATGCTTATGCTTTTGTGTCTATACACAAACAAGTTCTAATAAAATATAGACGAAAGGAAAATTTTTTTGAAAAAAAAAAAGTTGGGGTCAAATTAACGTTTTCTATTCCAAGTGGACCTACAGTGCCAGCCTGCACTAGTTAGAGACCTGTCGTGTTATAGATAAAAGGTTAAGAACCTAATCGTAAAGTTCTGAACGATTAGGGACCCAGTCTATAATAGGCCCAGCCATTTTCACTCTCTTTTTCTTTAACCCACCCTCTGCGACCCTTTTCTTTCAGCAGCTTGACAGCTTCGGGCTACGAAATATTGGAGTAAAGGGACGGGAAAATCTCACACATACATACAGAGGGGGAAGCCATGGCCGATGAGGACTATGAGATGGACGGAGGGTATGTTTCGGTAAAGTTTTGTAATTATTCGCAGACATTTTCTGTGGCTGAGTGTTTATCTAGGGTTTTTGTTTAATCTGACGAGAATTTTTAATTTGTGTAGATACGAGGATGAGCCTATAGATCCCGAGCCTGATGTAAGAAATTTTTATTGCTTTTATTTTGCATATTAGGGCTTTTATTGTGATATTGTCTTGGTCTGTTTTGGGATTAATTGTAGTATGTTGGGGGCAATTGATAGGAAGGACTGGAGGTGGAGGAAGAGAATAATAACGAGGATGCTCCTCCGGATGACATTGTAGGCGAAGGCCAAGAGAAACAGGAGGAAGAACCTGTTGAACGCCCGAGGAAGACTTCTAAGTACATGACCAAGTATGAGCGTGCGAGGATCCTGGGTACGCGGGCCTTGCAGATTAGGTGGGTTTTTGTCATTGGAATTTTTGCTACTTTTGGAGTTAGGTGAGTCGTTTTTGACTTGGAAGAATTTTCTCTGGTTGTGCAGCATGAATGCTCCTGTCATGGTTGAGTTGGAGGGGGAAACCGATCCGCTTGAGGTAAAAGTTCTATACAGTTATAATCAAGTTATTAACCTTTTTGTTCTTGTTAAGTTTGGCCCATTGCTTATCTACCTAATTTAAAGAAAATGGTCAGTTTTCATTTTTCTTGTTACCTTTGGTTGGAAGTTACACAACATTAGTTGGAAAGCTAATTTAGAATTGTAATTATGCAAAACTATCCAATCTACAAGTGGATTTTCACCTTTCCAAGATTAAAATTTGATAGCCTCTTTCAGATGTAATTTTAGTATTATATGTGCATTCCAAGTATTTACCAGTGAACCCCTTACTTTTAAAGCTGAATTGATTGCCTTCAGAATGTTATTTCTACACAACGAAAATGGAGCAGATAACACTGTGCAGATTATTGGGTGAGAGGAGAGACTAGTGGAAGTTAGAATTATCTGTATGTGATATCACTATTGCAACACTGCAACGAGTCATGGGCATGACACTCTTTTTTAGTTAGTTGCGCACACATAAACTTTCTGTATTAATAAAATATGTGAACATTTGAGGACTCAAGTTATATGTAACGAATCTTATTTGCTGTTGTAGACAGATTTCACTTTCTAAGCTTCTCTATTTTCTCTTGTACCACTTTTCTTCTTGTTATGACATGGACTACGACTTAAAGCATCTGTTAAAAAAAATTGGGGGTGTATGGCATTGCCCGATATGATTGTTTCTTGTTTTTGTTACTAGAAGAACTTTACCTGTGTCATGATGTATAGTAGTACCACACAGATTTCAGTGATGTTAGTGGCTGGATTGAGATATCAAAAAAGTGAGTTTTAGAGATTACCTTGCTATTCTTCAACATAGGATGGTGTGTGGGATTAGTCTCTCTGTGCCCCTTTTCCTAACCTGTAGCATTTTGCACTTGAAAATTTTACTTCTGAACTCATGCCCAATGTATATCCATTAAATTTCAGGCAGTAAGTTTAGTATGCTTATGAACACATTTTTTGTTTTCTGAGGCAAAGAACTCGGTGTGATTTCATATTTTCACGATTTTGGTTGCACTTCCTTTTAGATTGCAATGAAGGAGCTGAGAGAGCGGAAGATACCATTCACCATTCGTCGTTACCTTCCAGATGGAAGGTATCAGTCTCTCTGTCTAGTTAGATAAATGCCTCTCTTTTTGATTTCATGTGTCTCTGAAGCCCCTTCTCCACTGAATAATGCTATTCATCGCCATCACCACCAGTGATGATCACCAGCCTATATGATGATAATTAACATCCTAAGGATGATGATTATCACCCTTGGTAATAAATATACCTGCTCTTTTCCACTATCTGCTATTTGTCTCTCCTCACGATTATCTTTTGGTACAATCCAGTTTTGAAGACTGGGGAGTTGATGAATTGATAGTGGAAGACTCCTGGAAAAGACAAGTTGGCGGTGACTGAGATGCTCGGGCCTGATGGCTGAAGTCTCCAGAGAGGATTGTCTCTGCGGGTGGAAAATTTACATTTATACCTACCTTTCAAGCATCATGTACTAGATTATTTAGTCATCTGTTGGACTAAATTCATGTGGCTGCTTTTCATGTGATTGTACTGTTTTTGTGTTTAATACCTTGCTCTGGATGATCTCCATGTTATTAAAGAAGAGTGTTGGACCCCAAACTACGAGTGCAGTATCATTCAATTGCATTACATGTTCACAAATGTAATGGACATAAAAGGTTGAATTTGATCAACTGGTGCCATTAGGTGTGACATGATACCAGCAACAAAAAAAAATGTTGTGATAATAATACATTGCACACATGGTATATGACAATCAATTTTTATTTTAAATTTGAATTTAATAAAATTCACATATTTTGTGAAACCTAACTATAGTGAATAAATTTCAACAAGTTTTATTTGTTTTAAAAAACAAAAAATCTATTTTTATTTTATCTCTAATAAGCAATGACGGGGACACAATAGAGCGGGGAGTACTCCTCTCTCTAGAAAATTCAGGTTTAAGAAGGCTGACTGTACAAGAAAAAATCGCTGGCGAAGTCAAATAATTTTGCTGGAATCTTCCATTAATTATTATTGTATAATTTAAATTAAATAAGTACAATTAACGGAAAGGAAAAGGATAAAATATTTCATTTTCGATAAGATAGTTTGATTGAAAGTTTGAGGATTGGAGAACACAACTTATTTCTAAACTCGTCAAAAATCTTAACCCGTCATGGATGGTAGCAGTGCCGGTCCTGTTGTTATGGGGGCCCTAGACGAATTTCAAAAAAAGACCCCTATAACAAGTAATAACTGGGGGTTAGAGGGGGGCGGAGCCCCTTGTTCGGGGGTTCGGGGGCAGTGCCCCGGGAAAAAAATTTTTTGGTACTATATTCTTTCATTTTTTTATCGTAACTTTTAACAACTCTTCCCAAATTAATAACCGAATTTGGAAAGAATTATATACGTATTCTATTGATCACTAGGGTATGAAAATAAGATACACCACTCATTTTTTTTTTTTTCTACACCAATTAGCCACTTTAAGGTATCTTATTATTCCATTTCAAGATAGAATGATAACCATCTCAATTAGCCACTGTCGTGTAGTCTGTCTACGATCATCTAAGCACGCAAATGATAATCTCAAGATAGAATCATTTATACACACACAATCATCTCATCAACAATCATGAATCATCAACTTCGGAAAACGGACTCCTATAATGAGTATCAACCGGGGTTGGAAGGGGGCTGAGCCCCCTCCCCGGGGTGCCCCGAAAAATTATTTTTGGGACTATATTCTTTAATTTTTGTAACAGGATTTGGTATGCAATATATGTCATTTGAAACATAATATATACACATACCAAAAATTATCAAAATATATACAACATACCAAAAATGAAAAGAGACACATTATCAAAAGAGAAGAGAACAAAATGAAAACAGATAGAGTGAAGAAAAATATGTCAGACTTAAAGG
Source organism: Nyctanthes arbor-tristis (assembly GCA_963692815.1). Taxonomy (NCBI): domain Eukaryota; kingdom Viridiplantae; phylum Streptophyta; class Magnoliopsida; order Lamiales; family Oleaceae; genus Nyctanthes; species Nyctanthes arbor-tristis. Next base: position 34,694 of record CAVNYN010289368.1, on the reverse strand, counting down.
TACCATAATATTTGCTTAAATAGTAGTATATATGACCTCTGGAGTCAACCAGGAATCAGTTTGTAAGCACTGAACATAAAAGAAGGGGGGCAGGGTGGAGGAGTTTGGAAACAATATTTGCCATCCCAACCAACACATCAGTTTCTCAAGATCACAGTAGAAAATATAAATGAATCAGTTGCTCAGCCATGTAAAGTACTTCCCGTCTTAAAATTTTGATTTGGTCCTAGCTTGTTTCTGTCAACTAGTTGGTGAAAACATCCTAGTTTTAAAGTCCTCTTTCCACCATTGTATGAAGTAAAATGCACCAAAACTGCCATAGAACTCATTTAAGTGATAACTCTTGCCACAAATGCCAAGTCAGTGTATCAAAAGAAAACTTTTCTTCATTATTATAACCCAATACATATGTACATTCAAGACATAGATGCCGTTGACTGTTACTTTTCGATCTTCCATCTGTACAAAGGCAAGTAGACCGGGAACGAAACATTACTGTGGCAACCATTATAGTGCCCACTACTGCTGAATTTTGTTTGGATACATGATTCTCTTTAAAACTTTAATAATCTATCACTAAACAAAACTTTGTGAAATACAAGGTAGATATCCTAGTTCTACATGCCAAATAAAAACTAATTACACCTGTCCATTGCTTAAACAGCAAATGCAAAAATCGATTGCTTAGAATGTTCAACAATTACCAAAATCTGACTTGCATATGTGGTAAGCCTTAATCTAGAAACAGACATAGGTCCTTTTCAAGATTCTCACTATTCTCTAATAATAATTAGTAGAATGGCACATCAATTAATGCCCATAAACAACGAGTTATTGCTTTTCCCACAGTGGATTAAACCACAAATTATATTACCAACTTGACACAAATCGAACAAAGGTTTGACCTTTATATCCAATCAAATCCAATATTGGATTCAATATATAAATCAATAGGAAACTAGTGCTTAAACCCATAAAAGAGCATAAATACCTCTTGTAAACTTCGCCAAAGATACCGCAGCAGCACCAGCACGGCAGCAGCACCAGCACAGCAGAAGGCTCACGACATATTAGGGTTTTTCAATATCCAATTGAGGATTTGGGAATTGGGGATATTTTGGAATTTTGGGGAGATGGGAAATGTTCGAACGAAGAAGAATGCATTTGTTTTGTTTCATTTTCTATAGAATGAAGATAAATTTTTTTTTTTTTAAATCTGTATTTTTGAAAAAAAAAAAAAAATTTTGGGCCCAAAATGGACCCTTAAATTTTTAAGAAATTGGACCCTTAGTTTCAAATTTGAGGCCCTGAAAACATATCTTAAAAAAAAAAAGAAAACAAAAAGACTTACCATATTTTGGGCCAAGTATAACCAAATTAAATGGGCCCCTATTGGTCTTGGGCCTGAGGCGGCTGCCTCATCAGCCTCGGCCCAGGACCGGCCCTGATGATACATAAAAATTCCATACCGTTTAGGACATGGGTTTGATATTACACGAATGTTTTTGCTATCTTCTACTTAATGAAAGCCCTGGAATTCGTAAAAAGATAATGTCTTCTCGAATTTCCAGATAAGATATATAGTTTTTATTATTGAAATTTATATGTTTGATAAAAGAAGAAGATACAAATAACAAACTAACAAGAAAAAAGAAATTAGATATTATGAGGTTTACATGCACATGATGCTATAACAAATTAATAAACATGTTGATTTTTCATCATGATTAACACCAACTGTAGGCGCATCCCCATAATGCAACTTTGACAGAGGCCGTTCACCTTTGCTTAGATATAATAAAGTGAAACACATTAGATATATCATACATCTCAAATTGAAAAAGTTCAGTTAAAAGAGAATGAAGACACGTACACGCATAAATATCAATGCCATGATAAGAGTATTGATTACTTCAATCTGATTACTAACTCTAAATTAAATTTGTTAAAACTCAAATAGTTGACTTATTTGATTGAACTTTTCTCTCCATATGCATCATAAGTTGGACCTTTACAATTTGAAAATCACTATTAGTTCTCCTTAAACCCACTTTTTCTTGCTTAATAATTACATATATATAAGTTTATTGTGCTTTATCATGCATTATTGGTTAAACTCAAAATCTCTTTGCTGGCTCTTCAAGCTTTCGTGCACTTAAACAACGTTTTTCTCACGATTTACACGGGGGGCGGGGCTCATTGGACCCTATCGAATGCAACTTGAATGCAAGTTACCCAATCGAATGCAAGTTACCCAATGGAATTCAACTTGAATGTGTGTGTATATATATACACACACAGAGATATATATATATACAGACATATATATACATCAAAAGCAGCCATCAATTTGGACTTATCTCGCCAAGATATTCATGTGATTTGTTTGGTGGACTATATATGGTTTTTATTAAATTTATTATTTATAAACTCATCTGATCAGAGTTTAAGTAATAGATGGATCAATTATCATACTAACTGCTCGTGGATAAACTTTTTGTTTTGTAGTGATATTATTATATTATTAGGACGGCTATTAACTACTGCAGTAATTCAAATATAATAATGTATTTAATTTGGACCGTTGTCGTTCTGTGTCGGGATATGATTCCTTACGTGCGACATTTCATTATGTAACATGTGCCGGCGAAATTTGCACCTAATAATGTTATGGTTCTAGATCAAGCCAGGAAACAGTTGAAACGGATGTTAAATTGTAATAGAGGTCATTGAACCTTCACTTTGCAAGATAGAATGTTGAACTTTAGTTACTTACAACTGGATTATTAAACTTTATAACATTCGGATCATTGAACTCCTATTTAGTAGCAACAAAGGTACTCTATAAACAGTGGCGGAGTCAAAGAATTTCCTCTGGGTATGCACAAACTAATCTATCAAAAAATTTTACATAATAAAATATGGTTTTACATTTTCATAATTTTATGAAGTTACATCATTATCAATTTTATAAAAAACGTCAATGTAATATCCAAAAAAAAAAATTCATCTGAATTTAGAACATAATAATAAAAGTATAAAATGATAACATCTCTGAGATATATAGAAATAACTAATAACACACAAGGAATTGGCAGAAATAATTGGCATATTATATTAAACAAAGTTTTTTTTAGCGTGATTGAGAAAGCAATCAATTTTTTTTCATGTTCACTCTCTACAACCTCGTTCAGAGCAATACTTTCATTTTATTATTGTGAGCATGATTTTTTACATTATAATTAATTGTCAATAAAATTGTTTATGGACTACCATATTTCAAGACAAAAAAATAATATTCACTCCGTCCCAAATATATAGTCTACTTTATTTTTACAATCATTAAGAAATGTTTTAGACACGCACACATTTTGTTATTCATGTTCTTAAATTTGTCTTTACTAAATGATGACTAGAATTGTAAAAAGGAAAATAGAACCAAATAATTGAGACGGAGGGAGTAGATGATTCATAGGTGATTCAATATTATTGCTCAAAGCTATATATTTCAGTAAAAAAATAATATTTAATTTGATATATAAGTGGTTCAATATTAGTGGCCGATAGTGATGGAAACCATTTGAAATTCAAACTCAAATGTAGAAAAAAAAAACTAGATGATGGAAATTAATTAAGGAAAAGAATTTCATTTGACCTGCAACCGTACACATAACAACTCATGGATGGGTCACTAGGGGTAACATTGTAATTTCACAATTCAATAAAGCACTCCTCTAAGCCTTCTTCTTCCCTACATCCCTTTCCCCTTTTCTCGGCCATTCTCTGAAATTCCCGACAACTTCTCCGGCGACAATAGTTTAGCATTTTCTTAAAGAGGGAAAAAAAAATAATAATTAGGCAACCTGGTTATGCACGTGCATACCCAGGAATACCCCTCCCTCCGCCCCTGTCTATAAATATGAAACTGTTACTTCACCGTCGAATTTGACAAAGAAAACAAGAAACTTAATACCCCAAATTGCATATATATCTTATTGAAGAAGAAAAATAGAAGGGCAATTTGATGGTTCGCAAGAATTTTATAAGTATTCAACATCTCTCTTGCCATAAAGGTTTCAAATAATCTTTGATTAATTGTCATATCAATGCGCCAAAGTCAATACGAAGCCAGCAAATCTTTATGTCACACTTTCTTTGAAACAATCTAACACCCTTTTTCTTAAGTAACATAACTGCAATAAAATCAAAGTTTAGTGATTAAGTTGAAGTAATTAAAGTTGAATGACCCAGTTGCTGTTAAATTAAAGTCAATGATTTAACTACAGGTAGAGTACAAGTTTAATGATCTAATTGTTAACCGTTAAAGCACATAGTGACCTAACTGTAATTAGACTGTAAGTTCAGTTGTAATTAACCAAGTTGAAACTATAACATTTCTTGAATCCTTAGATGTTAAAATAGTAATCCCTCTGTCCAAAAAAGATAGTCCAGTATTCTTTTTTCGTCCGTCCTAAAAAGATAGTCAAGTTGCTATATTATGCGTCTATTTAATTTTTCGTTTTTATGTTTGCCCATATTTAATTAATAAACTTAAACTATCTTGATACACACAAATTTTAAGGAAAAAGAGTTAGAGTGATGTTATCTATCAAGACTGGAGATCGGTCTACAGTCTAGTTGGTATGGAGATGGATGGAAATGCATAATATATTAGAGCATTACTTTATTTAACAACCTATAAGGAAATGACAACTATATCCCCAGTCTAGATAAATAGTATCATTCAAAGAGTTGTGCCAATTTCAATTCTAGAATTTATGGTCATTCACATGGCATACAACCAAAAAGAATTTTAATGGACACATTTTACACTCATTTCATCGATAATTATTCCCCCATTATTAATTAGGCATTGTGGTTAAAATTAGAAGAACACCTATAAAATTAATATTTCAACAAAATTATCTATTATTTCTTAATCTATATAAAATTACCTATCGTTATATCTTTGTAGGACGGAGAGAGTAGCTAGTAAGATTGAAGTATCAATCAATTCGGTGTCAATGTGGTATAATATTAGTAATTAATATAAGCAAATCATCACCTACACAAATCGCACCAGTGACTAGTACACTGTCTGTCTCATGTCATAACCAAACTTCTAGTATTTGATCATAATCGGTCCAAGTAGAGCTACTTATGTTTGTTAAGCATCATTTGCTAATTCTAGTCTTAAAAAATAGAAAAACATTGCTTTAACACCTAGCTAATATACACCATCTTGAGTAACACCTCTCTCACAGGGGTGGAACCCATCTCATTAAATAGGTAGGTCCTACCCCCTCAATGTGAAAAAGGTAGTGATATCGGAGGTGCCACTTCGAGTGTTAATGTGTTATTGTAAAAATAACACTCTAAAAAATATGTTTGTATTTTCAATTTCTCGGCATCTTCTTATCGGGATGATATTATTAAAAAAAAATATATGTTTGCATTTTCAATTTCTCGTCGTCTTCTTATCAGAATGAAACGAGTAATTAATCTGTTACCATGTGTTTTATCATATAAAGTGGTTTATGGGTAGTATATAAGTTAAATCATAATATCATAAATGTTCAAGTACTAGAAGTTTTAGAGTAGTAATAGTATCGGATAATGATATAATATAATATCAGCACAACAACAACATACATTTTTACAAATGACATCAGTAAGAAATATACCACATAGTTTGTCTCGCAACATTTCCTCGATAAAATATTGAATTTCTAACTAAAAATTGGAATCATAGTGGTTGCTTATTGGTGGCTTTGTTGTGTAGGAAAATTATTAATTATGAGATCTAAATCTTTAAAAATACGTATCCACAGATCAAGGAGTTTCATATATTGAGATAATTTTTTTCTTTATTTTATAGGGTAGGTGGACTAACTTTTTGAGTATTTTTGGAGGTGCATGAACAAGTTGCATAATAATTAGAAGCAATTAATTTCATTACTCTTTCTCCTCTATATATATCGAGTATGCTATTGCTACCTCCACATTTTGCTCAAATTAAGGGATTAGATTATAATACCATTTTGAAATACTGACATATGTATAGATTGAAGTCTTTCTGTCACTTTTTATTTATAAAAAAGTTATATATGTGTAAAGATATTTGATAAAATAATAATAATATTTCAGTCTGATAAAGTTGAATTTAACGGAATCATCATTGCATAACTCAATGTATAAACTTCATCATAATTCACGTTGCAAAATAAACTATAAATTTATTTTCTTTGTTTTTTTTTCACAATTTTTACATTACTAAGTAATGTATAATTTTTGTCACCTACCATACTCTATGCTTAGATATCATTTTGGTCAAACTCGAACCTCCACGTTTATACTTTTGCCTGCATCCTTATTTGACTAGCTAGCCACTAGTTAAATGGAAGTCCAATTGTCTCCGAATATGTCATATCAAACGATATGTTTTGGAACCTTGTAACCAAATTTATTCTTTGAGGCCAAAGACTACCCAAAGCGTTCAAAGGTTAGGTGAAGAGAAATAAGTCCCACAATGACCGTCAGGGCATTGTTTTATTCGTATTTCCAATTTTAAGTTTTAGGGTTTCAATTCATTTTTAGCTCTAAAAGAAAAAAGTTGATTAAATATCTTTATTTTTAACATTTTTAATTTTCCTTTATCTAAAAATCCGGGTGTGCACATTGATGCACTCGTGTAGAAAGAGAAGTATTATAATGGTCTTTTCAAATGTGTCATAACCAGATTGTAACAAACATGAAAATTTTAAAGCACCTTTAGGAGGTGTCATCATGGCGCCTCTCATCCCATGTAGTGCATCGATGCATGATGAGTGGATTTTTAAATTTATGTGACGTGCATCCATACACTCACATTAGGAGTTGTTACAATTATACCTCGTGAAAATGTCATAATTAGATTGTTAACAAACAATATTTCGCATACAACCAATTTCCCATAATTTTTTTAAAGGCAATTTCCCAAAATAATTTTAGCATAGTCACACTTTTTTCATGGTCAAAGTTGCCCTCTTGAATTATCAATCACGTACCAAATAAGGAGAAGTATATATTTGCAATACCAAATATACATCAATAATGGCATTTAAGAAAACTACTTCACTTTCGTCAAAAAAAAGATAACCCCTTCACTTATTTAATAAGCAAGTAATAATGTGCTCATCACTCATTATCGATTGGTACATGGTGAAATATATTTCAAGTATTAAAGCATTTTTCCAATCTCATGTTAACTCACGTATAATCTCGATATTCATAACACATTTTAAGCACATTCAAACGTACCATTTACTTGTGACCATGACAAATTGGGTACCACAACCTTCTCCTAGGATTTCCTACTCAATTACAATGCCTTTTTCATGTGAAATCATTTCAAATACACAAATCTCAAATTATTACTTATCTTGTGATGTATACTTATGTATGACGATATTTACACCCAATTGTCTAATAGAAAAATAACAATAGGACTACAAATCAAATTCAGCATTTAAATATTTGTTTGGTGGACAAAGATCCCTTATTCTTGTTCATGTCCACATAGTTGGGAGTGGGACCCCCCAAATTCCACATGTTTTGAAATACTTCTAAAAATGGCACAATCATGATTAATGTTATCATTTACCTATAAAAAAAAAATGGCACAATCATGATTCATGATCTCGCGTCTAGAAAATAATATAAAAATAATAAATTATTATGATAAAATTGATTTACGTTTGACACTTCTAAAGTGTGAAAATAATTACATCGGTTGATATTATCAAGAACGAAAGATTACCTTCTAGATGAAAATAACATGTCTCTAAATTCTTCTTTTTACTGTGTAACGAAGGAATCTTGTTTGTGCATATGAAAATTAGTATATTATTTATCTAACTATGATCTCTTTATGATCAACCAACCACTAACTATAAGGGATTTTCTCCCTCTACTTACACAAAAAAGGCTATAATCTCGTTAAACTATTTTTACATTATTTATTATATCTTTAACACTGCTTTTATTTCTTCTCATTATTAATGCCTAACATGTGCATATTAATTTCTTTTAATTTGGTGGCGCGGAGAATGGAACTCAAGAAGCTTTCATGTTTTGATATCATGTTAAGCCTACTTGATTTAAAGCTAAGACGGAAGATGGTCATTTTTATATTATTCATTATTATATATATTTCAACAAAATCTCCCTCCTTTACCCTGAAACAAAATTCTTTTCATGAATTCATTTCTTCCACGACTAGTTACCTCTTACATTTGAATCCACAGCATTGATAATCCAATATACTAGTATAAGCTGTCACTAGCAAGTATGACAAAATATCAAACATATATAACTATAACTTAAATTAACAAAAAATGACAAAACTGAATAAAAGAAATATATTTCTCCCTATTTAGTTAATTCCCTGTGATTTCTTCATTCAAGCACCAATTCCACCCTTGAACATAAAGAAAGAAAAATGGATGCTGTCGCCTTGGCCACCGCCCCTTCGCTTGCCAAGGCAGTCGAAGAACTGGCGTTAAACGCCAGTGCCCCGCTGGAAAAGTATATCCGGCAAGGTGGCATTGGTGGTGGTGATCCGTCAGAGTTGCCATACCTGGATGTTCCAGTTCTTGATCTCAATCTTCTTAATTCTTCATCCCCCGAAGCTGATGAAGAACTCAACAAACTCAGGCTTGCTTTCAGTTCCTGTGGCTACTTCCAGGTAAGTCATAAATTTAACTTATTAATCATTTAATCGTGATTGGATCGATTATGTGAGTTATTTGCAAACTAGACTATCGACCAGTGAAATGCAAGTAGATGCATGCATCAAATTATATATTTTAGTCACCTCGCTGAGAAAAAAATTTGAGTATAAAAAGGATTTGAAGTAAAAAAAAAAAAGGTCGATAGACGAATGCAACATTTCAATGAAAGTTCAATGTCCAAAAATACTTTTGGGCTGGACTAAGAACCCATTTAGAATCGCTTTGGAAACTTCAAAAGGATGTCCTAAATTCTGAATTTCTGATTTGACTAATTTTCTGGAAGTACATAGATACCAGAAAGACGTAACTTTGAGGTAGCTTATTCAGAACAGGACCATATCGTTCTTATCATGAATCAACCATAGTATTTATTATTTATTAGTGACATGGGATTTTAAATTCCTACTTGTTTAATGTGAGATCATAACACAAAATTTTGGAATTTCAGGCAATAAATCATGGAATTGAGACCTCATTCCCAGATGAAGTTCATGATGTGACAAGGGAATTTTTCAGACTCCCAATGGAGGAGAAGAAGAAATATGCAAGAGGTGTTGATGATATGGATGGCTATGGGAACGACCCTGTTTACTCTGAGAACCAGGAACTTGATTGGAATGATAGATTGTATCTTAATGTCAAGCCTGAGAATAAGAGGAACATGAGAGTGTGGCCTGAAAAGCCAACAAATTTTAGGTATGCTCAATTATATATCATTTTCTTTTATATCATTAATGAAATGTTGAATCCTAGAAAAAAATTATGGTACTCCTGAAATACTATAGTGCAGCCATTTGCACTCAACAACTGATAATCTAATGGACCCTATTTACTATTAAAATGGGCCAAATAGATTGTACATGTGAGCTATTGATTGGGCATAAGTATCCTTTTTAAGAAACACATAGAAAACCTAATTTTTTTCCCTTGTCATATTATCATGCCAATTGACATGTATTTTTTGTACACTAGCTCAAGTGGTACAAGGGAATCCCCAAGAACCACAAAAAAGCTGGTTGCAAGTTCGATCCCTAGGGGATGCGATTTCCTCTAGGGAATTTACAAATATACTTATTTAAAGAAAATCATGTCTATGCGCTTAAAGCTTATTAAAGATTTAGGCCTTGTTTGATTCTATTTAAATTTTCTCTTTATAAATTCACCTACCATGATTTGACTGTTGATTTGACAACTACTCAACAATCACCATACATTTTAAACTTCAATTAAATCTTCACCACTCATTTCAACTATTTATAAATTAACTTTATAAAGTAAAAATTTAAAGAGCTTCAAACAAGCCCTTAACCAATTAAACACTTAGGATATATATTTTTTTAATTATTTAGGTGATCAATATTTAATTGTATTTTTCAAATTTTGTAGGCAGTTATTGCTAGATCTCACAGCCAAACTAGAGAAAGTAAATGAAATAGTGTTCAAGGTAATGGCAAGATCACTTGGTTTGGAAGAGGATTGTTTCTTGAAACAACATGGAGAGAATCCAATATCACTTTCAAGATTCAATCTATATCCTCCATGCCCTACACCTGATCTTGTCCTTGCATTAAAAGCTCATGGAGATGCATCTGCTATGACTTACCTATTGCAAGACAAAGAGGTGGAAGGCCTTCAAGCACTTAAAGATGATCAATGGTATAAGGTCCCGATTATTCCCAACGCTATCGTTGTTAATGTTGGTGACCAAGTCGAGGTAATTGAATATATTAGTCGGCGTATGTCTCTTATTGTGTGAGTATTTTAAATGCCCGACTAGTGCTGGATCTCAAGAACTAGTGAACAAATTCTTTTTCTTGAAAAAATATACAAGATATTTTTTTAATTAAAGACATTAGAGATTTTTATGATCATTTCTGTTAGAAAGAGTGGACACCTAGAGCTTAAGTCTCAACTAGTCAAAATGAAACTATTTAATGCTCCGTTAGCTAGAAAAACCATGAACTCGTCCAATTAAAACTTTAAGCAAAACGTTAAAATATATTTATGACTAATTGAAACCAATATACCGGTACCATAGGTACTAAATGGCATGAGGTGAACAAATAAAATATCAACATTATGTTCCTTTATTGGCACATGTCTGCTAATTTTACTACTTCATCCGTTGGCATCATAATGAAATCAACGAATGGTATTAAAAACTTATTAATCAGTTTTCACATTTTTCCACAATTTCATTCAGTCTTTTATCTTTTTCGAGTCAAATATCCGGACCCACTTTAATGACATAGCCCTTTTTTTTTTCATTTCACCCGTAGATAATGACCAATGGTAAATTCAAGAGCCCAATACATAGGGTTGTGACAAATCCATATAGAGAGAGGATGACAATTGCAGTTTGCTTTACTCCTGATGCTACCGGTGAAATTAAACCAGCTGAAGGTCTTATTGATGAGAATAGGCCCCAAATGTTTAGGAGCATAGTAGATTACACTGGTAACTTTATCCAGTTGTGTCAGCAAGGGAAGAGGCCAATTGATGCTCTAAGACTTTGGTGTTAATTTGGCCCAATTTACGACATCTTGGAAAATAATCTAAGGTAAAATTTTTATCGAACTTTATCTAATCCTTACTTTCCTTCGTACCAATGTCATTGTTGTTATGATTCACCAATCTAGTACGTTAATTTATGACACTCTTGGTTTCTCATGATGGTTAAAAATTATCGCAGAAAATATTAATTTTATGATAGGTAGAGTTGTTATGAGACGAGATTAATGTGTTCATTGTATTGTGCAGGCTAAAACTTGAGTTGCAAAAGGTGGAAATTTTTGCTTGGCATAGAGCAGAAGGATGCAGCTTAACCATATTTTGTGATGGGCACTATTTGGAGTTGGTGTGCAATATGTGACAATTACATTATGTGATATATTCATATCTATTGAAAAAATAATACTATATTTATCTAGACAGGAGACCGGCCTAGTTGCTATTTCCTTATTAGCCCTTGAATAAATTAATACCCCCACGTATTTATGTATGATCTCTACCCATCTCCCAATGTAATATGGTAAAATCAATAAAACCATATATGTATAATTATATGTTATACATTTAAGTTGGATAACTATATTGCAAGAGATCAAGTCCACAATATTAGGGTTGCTTGTGATTATTATCATAGTCCACAATATTGACAAATCTTTTTAGAGGCTACATCTGTATTGATATGGTCGGATCAGTGGTCAAGGATGCCCAAGCGAAGTTCAAAACATGGGCTTCTATAGTGACCGAATAGTGTTATTTCTTTTTTATTTGTAAATACTAAACTTGAAGAAGAAAAAAAAAAGATCTTTCATTGTTTTAGTCGCCAACATGACATTAGAGTTACTGAGTTAGATAATCAGTTTGGTGATTTCTATATATATATATATATATATATATATATAATCCAAAGTGGCTTATGATGCCAAAAGATAGGACATTTTGGGACTCTAGTATATTTCAAACGTTTTGGAGTTATTTGTAAGAATAAAAAACATGTTGATTTTTCATCGTGATGATTAACATCAATTGTTAGTTGCATACCCATATGCAACATTAACATCGTGATGATTGAACTTTTCGCCATATGCATCATTAATTAAGTTGGACCTTTACAATTTGCAAATCACTATTAGTTCGCCTTAAACCCACTTTTTCTTGCTTAATTACATATATAAGTTTATTGCGCTTTATCATCTATGATTGTATAGTTAAACTCAAAATCTCTTTGCTCGTTCTTCGAGCTTTCGTGCACTTAAACAATGTTTTACTTACGCTTTTACACTGGGCGGGGCTCATTGGACCCTATCGAATGCAACTTGAATGCAAGGTACCCCATCGAATGCAATTATATGTATATGTGTATAAAGCAGCCATCAATTTGGCCTTGTCTCCCGTCAAAAAAGAAGTTGGACTTATCTCACCAAGACATTCATGTGACATGTTTGGTGGACTGTAGGTTTTTATTAAATTTATTTATAAACTCATCTTATCAGAGTTTAACAAAGTGTTTAGTAACTTTCTGAGATTATAATCTGAATTATAATATGCAGCGTGATATTATTTTATTGATTGTTTTTGTGAAAAGTAAATAATTACTGCTTGATTTTTACTTTTTGACTTTTTGAAAAAAGTGAAACCAATGAAATGATATCGAGATCGGAAGAGCGTCGTGTAGTATGAGAATCCAATCAAACACTTTGTAAGTAATAGATGGATCAATTATATGTCATACTAACCGCACGTAGCTAAACTTATTATATTATTAGGACGGCTATTAACTACGGCATTAATTAATCCAAATATAATAATGTAGTTAATTTTGACCATTGTCGTTCAGTGTCGGGATGTGATTCATTACGTGCGACATTTCATTATATAACATGTGCCGGCGAAATTTGCACCTAATAATGTTATGGTTCTAGATCAAGCCAGGAGAAAATTTGAAACGGACGTTAATTGTAGTACAGCTCATCATTGAACCTTCACTTTGTAAGATGGAAGGTTGAACTTTAATTACTTACAACTGGATTATTAAACTTTAATTTAATAACAATTAAGTCACTTAACTTCAATTTCTAACATTCAGATCATTAAACTTATATTTAATAGCAACAAAGGTACTCTATAAATGTGAAACTGTTACTTCACCATCGAATTAAAGACCAAGAAAACAAGAAACTTAATACCATAAATGGCACATCTTATTGGAGAGGAAAAATAGAAGAGTAATTTGACAGTTCACAAGAATTTTAGTATTCAACATCTTTCTTGATATAAAGGTTTCAAACAATCTTTGATTAACTGTCATATCAATGCACCAAAGTCAATAACAGGCTAGCAAACGTTTATGTCACACTTTCTTTGAAACAGTCTAACACCCTTTTTCTTAAGTAACATGGTTGCAATAAAGTCAAAGTTTAGTAATTAAGTTGAAGTAATTAAAGCTGAATGACTCAGTTGCTGTCAAAATAAAGCCAGTGATCTAATTACAAGTAGAGTACAAGTTTAATAATCTAATTGTTAGCTGTTAAAGTACACAATAATCTAAGTGTAATTAGGCTGAAAGTTCAATTATCTTTGGTAATTAACCAAGTTGAAACTAACATTTCTTGAATCCTTAGATTTTAAAATAGTAGTAAGATTCAACTATCAAACATATAGTGTCGATGCGGTATAATTTTAGTCATTGATATAAGCAAACCATCACCTACACAAATCACACCAGTGACTAGTACACTATATGCCTCGTGTCATAACCAGACTTCGGTAATCAGTCAAAATAGAACTACTTTTTTGTTAGTTAATTAGCAACATGAAAAATTCTAATTGGACAAAAAGAAAGACAAAAAAGTTGACAAAATTGACAAGTGGGTTATGTGATAAGTGTTAAGTAATGTGATGCGTTGAAAAATAAAATTATTCTATGTATTAATTTTGTTTAATTTTTTATATGTAATTTTATTCATGTAGCACAACTCTTAGCAACATTTGCCAATTCTAGCCTTAAAAATAGAAAAAGACTACTTTGTCACCATGTATATACCATCCTGAGTGGAACCCATCTCATTAATGAGGTGGACCCCACCCCTCAATGTGAAAGGGAGGTCACTTTGATTGATCTTGTAACATTATTCTAAAAAAATATGTTTGTATTTTCAATGAGTAATTATTTTTTTTATTTTTATTTTTTGAAGTATCTCAGTAATTAATTTGTTACCATGTGTTTTATTATATAAGGTGATTTATGGGGAGTATACTAAGTTAAACCAAAAATATTAAAAGTGTTCAAGTACCAAAAGTTTTAATGCAATAATGGTATCAAATAGTGATATATAGTATAATATCAGCATAACACACAAATTTCTGCAAATCACATCAGTAACAGATATTAAATACCACATAGTTTGTCTGGCGCGCTTGAACATTTTCTCCAAATGACTAAAAATTGGATTCATAGTGGTTGCTTATTCGTGGCCTTTGTGTAGGGAAATTATTATGATATATAAATCTTAAAAAATACGTATCCACAGATCATGAGCTTACTATATTGAGATTATTTTTTCTTTATTTTATAGGGTAGGTGCACTAACTTTTTGAGTATTTTTGGATGTCCATGAACAAGTTGCATAATAATTAGAAGCAATTTCACTACCTTTCTCTATATATATCGAGTATTCTATCCCACATTTTGCTCAAATTAAGGGATTATAATCCCATTTTAAAGTACTGACATTTATAAAAAGTTATATATGTGTAAAGATATTTAATTTAGGGTCCGTTTATTTACATTTATAAACTCAATTTATAAAGAGAATTTATAAAAAGTGAAAATGAGTGGTGAAGATTTAATTAAAATTTAAAATGTGTGGTGATTATTGAGTAGTTGTCAAATCAAGAGTAAGTGAATTTATAAATGAAAAAAATAAATGATACCAAACAATAAAAAATTAATATTTCAGCATGCTAAACTTTGAATTTAACGGTATCATCATTGCATAATTTAACATATAAACTTCATCATAATTCACGTTGCAAAATAAACTCTAATTTATTTTCTTTGTTTTTTTTTTCTATTTAACTTTACTAAGTAATATGTATAATTTACGTCACTTAACATACTCTATACTTAGATGTATATTTTGGTCAAACTCGAACCTCCACTTGTAAACTTTTGCTTGCATCATTATTTGACTAGCTAGCTACTAGTTAAGTGGAAATCCAATTGTGTCCAAATGTATATCAAACAGATACAAGGGGTCTAATTTATTGTTTAAATTAAGACCATGTACTTATTTGTCGTGCTTTCATTTGCGTAGAGTATTGGAAATTTTTCCTTAAACGATATGTTTTCGAACCTTGTAGGTTGTAACCAAATGTTTTATTCTTTGAGGCGAAAGATAACCAAAGCCTTCAAGGGTTGGGTGAAGAGAAATAAGTTCCACAAAGACCGTTAGGGCATTGTTTTCTTTTCTTCATTTTTTTTTGTATTTCCAAGTTTAAGTTTTAGTTTTTCAATTCATTTTTAGCTCAAAAAGAAAAAAGTTGATTTGCTTTCTTTATTTTCAACATTTTTAATTGTTCTTTATCAAAAATTCCATGTAGCCTGCATTGATGCACTCACATAGAATAGGAAGTGTCATAATGGTACTTTCGGGATGTGTCATAACCAGATTGTAACAAACATGAAAATTTTGAAGCACCTTTAGGAGTTGTCGTTGTGACACCTCTCATCCCATATAGTGTAGGGATGCACGATGAGTGAATTTTTAAATTCATGTGACGTGCATATATACACCCATATAGGGAGTTGCTATAACGATATCTCGCGAAAGTGTTATAATTAGATTGTTAACAGATAATATTTTGCATATAACCAATTTCCGATAATTTTTTTTTAAAAGGCAATTTCCCGTAATAATTTTCATGATCAAAGTTGCCCTTCTTGAATTATCAATCACCTACCAAATAATGAAAAGTATGTATTTGCAATACCAAATATATATATCAATAATGGCACTTAAGAAAAAGACATCACTTATTGTATAAACAAGTGATAATGCGTTCATGACTAATTATGAATTGGTGCATGGTGAAATATCTTTCAAATTTTTAAGTATTTTTCCAACCTCACGCTAACTCATGTGTAATCTCGATATTCCCAACTCATCTTAAGCACATTCAAACATACCATATACTTGTGAGCACCACAGATCGGCACTACAAGAAATGTCGCCTTCAGCGGCGACAATTTCCGACGACACAGAAAGTCGTCGCTATAGCTTCGGCTATACCGGCGACTCCGAGTCGCCGCAGTAGGGTAACCCCTGTAGCGGCAAGAAAATGATGTCATCGCTACAAATCCCATCTACAGAGGCGACATTTAGATGTCGTAGCTACATGTTCCATCTACAGCAGCGACATCGTAGTATCTATAGCGGTGACATCTATAGCAACGAAAAGTCGTCGCTAAACGATTGGCGGGAAGATTTCCCGCCTTTGTTGAGCCCTATGCCGATGAATTTTCATTACTATAAATATCATGATCGTCGTTATTGTTGTAATAATTTATATAACATATATTTTAATTGTAAGTAATGAATTGAAAATAGCTTTAGCTCAATTGGTGAAGGGCATGGTGTGTGAAGAGGAGGTCCCGGGTTCGAGTCTTGGCAAAGGCAAAGTAATGCTTCAATTAAATATGGCAGAAATGGGTGGGGTCACGGCGACCGGCCGGGTTGTGGGTTGGGTCAAAATATTTTTGTGGCCCAAAACCGTAGAGTTTATAGCGGCGACATGACGACATTGATGTCGCCGCTATAGGTATTGACGATACAGGTCAAGTAGTCGTCGCTAAGAGGCTATAGGTATGTTCCCATAGTATCAAAAGTTGTCGTCCCGAAAAATCGTCGCAATCAACCTATAGCGGTGACATTTTGACCTATAGCGACGACTACAGGCAGCATTTCTTCTCCTAGGATTTCCTACTCAAGTACAATGTCATTTTAATGTGAAATCATTTTTAAACACAATATTCTCAAATTATTACATATATCTCGCCATGCATACTTATGTATGACGATACTTTCGCCAATTGTCTAATAGAAAAATAAAAATAGGACCATTATAAATCAGCAAATTAAGCATTAATATTTGTTTGGTGGACAATTCCTAATTCTTGTTCATGTCCACATCGTTGGGACCCCCCCCCCAAAATTCCACATGTTTTGAAATACTTGCTTCCAAAAAATAATCATATACACAATCAATTATGATACATAATCGCGCTTCTGAAAAAGTAATATAAAAATAATAAATTATTACATAAAATTAATTTACGATTGACAATTAATCTGAAAATAATTACATTGGCTGAAAACAATTACATTGGTTGATGTCATCAAGAATGAAAGATCACCTTCTAGATGAAAATAACCTCTCTCTCTAAATTTTTCTTTAATTACTATGCGACGAAGAAATCTTGTTTGTGCGTGTGAAAGCTAGTACTATTATTTATCTAGCTATGATCTCAATTATAATCTAATCACCGGTAAACGGAGGTTTTCTTTCCTATTCACACAAAACGCTATTATTTGTCAGCCCATTTCGCTTCATATATACCTCTTATCCAAATTAATGTTTAAAGCCTCTTGATCTAAAAGTTTAATGATCAGGCTATTTTTATATTATTTATTATATTTTCAATACGTCAACTTTTATTTTTTCTTATCAAGACCTAACATGTGCATATTTGTTTAATTTCAAGACCTTTGCATGCTTTGATTTCCTGTTAAGGCTACTTGATTTAAATCTTAAGTGAGAAGATCAATCCGGTCATTTTTATATTATTTTATTATTATATTTTCAACGAAATCTCTCTCCTCCTTTACCTTAATTCAAAATTCTTCTCGTAAATTCATTTTTTCCACCTCTTACAGTTGAATTTCACTGCAATAACGCGGCTTGCTAGTGTAATTCTGTCACTAGCAAGTATGACAAAAAATCAAACATAATATCTATACGACAAGTAAATATAACTTAAATTAACATAAAATAACAAAACTTAATAATTTCCCATTTCTTTTATTCACCATGCGGTATGCTTCTCCCTATTTAATACCCTGTGATTTCTTCATTCTTGCACCAATTCCAGCCTTGATCTTAAAGAAAGAAAAATGGCTGCTGTTGCCTCCGCCACCGTCCCTTCGCTTGCCAAGGCAGTCGAAGAACTGGCGTTGAACGCCAGTGCCCCTCCGGAAAAGTATATCCGGCAAGGCGGCATTGGAGGTGATCCATCGGAGTTACCATATCTGGATGTTCCAGTTCTTGATCTTAATCTTCTTAATTCTTCATCCCCCGAAGCTGATGAAGAACTCAAGAAACTCAGGCTTGCTTTCAGTTCCTGCGGCTACTTCCAGGTAAGTCGTAAATTATTTCATCGTGATTGGATCAATCATGTGTACCATTTTGAGTTATTTGCCAACTAGAATGTCGACCAGTAAAATACAAACAGATGCTTGCATCAAATTATTTTAGTTAGTCACCTTGTGGTGAAAAAGTTCTGAGAATACAAAGGACTTGAAGCAAAAAAAAGTTGATAAACGAATGAAAAATTTCGACGAAAGCTCAGTGTCCAAAAATACTTTTGGACTTCACTAAGAAGTCATTTAGAATGGCTTTTAAAAGTTCAAGGATGTTCTAAATTCGGAATTTCTAATTTGACTAATTTTCTGGAAGTACATATATATATACACCCACCTGAAAGATGAAACTTTGAGCTGACTTATTCACGACAAGACTATCGTTTTTAGTAGATATCTTTATTATTATTTTCGATTAGGTAGCTAGCTTGTCGATCAATTCTCAACATGTATGTACTAAATTCTTAGTATTTATTATTTATTATTTATTTGTGACATCGGATTTTGATTTCCTACTTGTTTAATGTAAGATCATAACACAAAATATTGGAATTTCAGGCAATAAATCATGAAATTGAGACCTCATTCCTAGATGAAGTTCATGATGTGACAAGGGAATTTTTCAGACTTCCAATGGAGGAGAAGAAGAAATATGCAAGAGGTGTTGATGATATTGATGGCTACGGGAACGACACCGTTTACTCTGAGAACCAGGAACTTGATTGGAACGATAGATTGTATCTTAATGTCAAGCCCGAGAATAAGAGGAACATGAGAGTGTGGCCTGAAAAGCCAGCAAATTTTAGGTACACTCGATTAGATATCATTTTCTTTTATATCCAGTACTCTTGAAGTATCATGCCAACCATTTGACCAATCAACAAATTTTATGTGGATCCGGGGGACCCAATTTATTATTAAAATAAGCCCTAGCCATTAAATCGTACATGTGAATTATTGATTAACTATGAGTACCCTATTAAGGATACTGTTGTAGTGCCTAATTTTTTCCCTTATCGTGATATCTTTTTTTTGTTTTGTCTAGCTTAATGAATAATGACCCAAGAGTCCAGTTTAACAAGCCAAATTATAAGTCTGTTCAATATAGCGTAACAAGTATACCTCTTTTAAAAAAGAAAAAATAAAAAAAATATCCCGTCTTCGCATTTCAAGCAATTATTAAAGAATTGACTGATTAAACCCATGGATTTTTTTTTTTTTTTTGCTTTTAATTATTTAATTGATCAACTTTTAATTCTATTTTTCAAATTTTGTAGGCAAGTGTTGCTAGATCTCACAGCCAAACTGGAGAAAGTAAATGAAATGGTGTTCAAGGCAATGGCAAGATCACTTGGTTTGGAAGAGGATTGTTTCTTGAAACAATATGGAGAGAATACAATATCACTTTCAAGATTCAATCTATACCCTCCATGCCCTACACCTGATCTTGTTCTTGCAGCAAAAGCTCATGGAGATGCATCTGCTATGACTTACCTTTTGCAAGACAAAGAAGTGGAAGGCCTTCAAGCCCTTAAAGACGATCAATGGTATAAGGTTCCAATTATTCCCAATGCTATCGTCGTTAATATTGGTGACCAAGTCGAGGTAATTAAATATACCAGTCGGTGTATCTCTTATTGTGTGTGCATTTTTAATGCGCGATTAGTGCTAGACCTTGAGCTAATGAACAAATTATTTTTCTTAATAGAATAAAGAAGATATTTTTATAATTAAAGACATTAAAGATCTTTATCATTATATACTTTGAGAAAAAGTAGACACCTAGTGCTTAAGATGTCACTTCATCATTAGGAACAAGACATTTACTTAATATTTAATAAAGATGCTAATTATGGTTTAGAAAAAAGTAGAAATTAGAAAAAGAAAGAAAAGTGAAGAAATATTTTAAAACTTATGGACGGTCTAGGAAATGGTTTTGGAAATCATGTCAATTCTGTCTTTATTTGTCTTTTTGAATGCGTTTTGATGCATTGAAGGGTGTCTTTTTGAATGCGTTTTGATGCATTGAAGGGTGGCTATGAACTTTCTTGTAAAGTCTCAACTAGTTAGAATGAAACTATTTAATTCCGCTTTAACTATTTAAGCTAAAAGTTAGAAAATATTTATGACTAACTGAAATTCACCATAGTGGTACTCAATGGTGTGAAGTGAACTAATAAAATATCAGTATTATATTGTGCTCCTTTATCATCATATGTCTTCCCCTAATTCTACAACCTCATTCGTTGGTATCATAAATGAAATCAGTGAACGGTATTAGAAACTTATTTACTAATCAGTTTTTACATTTTTCCACGATCTTATTCTTTCTTTATCTGTTTCAAGTCAAATATATCCCAACCCACTTAATGACATTACTTCGTTTTTGCCCCCCATTTTGCCTGCAGATAATGACAAATGGTATATTCAAGAGCCCAATACACAGGGTTGCGACAAATCCACACAGAGAGAGGATGACAATTGCAGTTTTCTTTACTCCTGATGCTGCCAGTGAAATTAAACCAGCTGAAGGTCTTATTGATGAGAATAGGCCCCAAATCTTTAGGAGCATAGTAGATTATACTGGTAACTATTTCAAGTTGTTTCAGCAAGGGAAGAGGCCAATTGATGCTCTAAGACTTTGATGTTAATTTGGCCATTTTACGACATCATCTTCTTTTCAATATTCACATATCATCTTCTTCCATGATAGAAAATAAAAATCTAGATATCTTTATTTTGTGATGATGGACAATACTTGGAGTTGGTGTGTAATATGTCACAATTTCATTGTGTGATGTAATATCTTTGGAAAATCAATAAAACCTTACTATTATACATTTTAAGTAGGATAAGTGTATCGTAAGAGATCAAGTCCACAATATTGAGGTTGCTCATAATGAATATTAAGTCTTTGATTGTTGATTGGTTCTCTGTTAAGAGCACTTCTTTGTAGCCAACTTTTTTGCTAACTGTAAGAGAGGGAATTCTTAGTTTAAATTTGAGCATATGAATGACAACACTGAAGATCATCACCAACATTTCTAGAATCTTGGAGATAAAATTGCATTGCTGTTATTTGAAGAATCTAGAGCATCAAGTTGCAAATAAATAATAAAAGAAGGAAGCAGCCGAGAAGATTCAAATGGTAGCCAACATTTTCTTGAAAAATCTGGAGCAGTAAGTTGTATAAGAAAATGAGAATAAAATATAGCAAGTTGCAAGAAAAAGGAAGCAGCCAAGAAAGAACGCAGCCGACATGCATGGAGTTTTCTAGAGACAAGACCACCTACATTCATTGTCTATAAATACCTAAACCAGCCATACATTTGTGTGTGTGTGAAAGAGTGGAGTGATGAGTGAAGATCGGAAGAGCAATAAAGAGTGCATAGTGAGAGAGAAGCAAGAAGTTATATATTTTGTCCAAGTTTGGTATCAAATCTTTTGTTAATAATAGTCTTGCTTACTTTCTAAATCTACA